>JAHKKF010536427.1:0-13272 GCA_019740295.1 Labeo calbasu
AACTTAATTCACAAAATTCAGATCATTAATAATGCTAGCCTGCTGATGAAAAAGAAGGGATTGAATGTAAACCACTCATTACTATTTATTTAATCCTAACAAATAAGTTATTAATAAAAACTAAGTTTCCAAAAAATATACATATATATCGGTATCGGTATCGGCCAAAATGAGATGAAAAATATCGGCATATCGGATATCGGCAAAAATCCAATATCGTGCATCTCTAATTTTTATATATATTTCTTATTTATTCATTTATTTATTTATTTATTTATTTTATTTTTTATTTTACTAATCCATAATTCTCGTAAGGATTGCTAAGCATTAGTTTACATTTATTTAGTAATTTATTGTTGTTTTTAGTTTTCTTTATTCATTAATTGTTTTCATTGTTTTTATTAATGATATACGTGTGTGTTTCTTATTTTCTTAATTTATTAATAAATAAATGAATATTTATTAATTTAATTACATTTCTTATTTACTTATTATTTTGTTGTTATTGCTGTTGTTGTTTAATCAATCCATAGTCCCGTTAGGGATTGTTTCATGGGAGTTATGTTTATTTATTAATATTTATTCTTTTTTTTATTTAAATCAATAAATATTTGTTTATAATTTTTTTTATTTGTTTATTAAATTTCATAATTATTACTTTTTAGTTTTTTTATTAAGTCATTAGTCTTGCTTAATATTAATAATTAATGTTATTGCTTAATAATTGCTACATATTTCTACTTATGTATTTCTTATTCATATATTTCAGCGTTTATTTACTTATTTATTCATTAATCCATAATCATCTTAAGGTTTACTAAATGGTTGGGTTATATATATATATATATATATATATATATATATATATATATGTATATGTATAAATGGTTTTTATATATTTATAAATGGTTTTTATATATTTATTTCATTGGTAATTTATTAACTGTTTATTATTATTATTATTATTATTATTATTATTTATTTCATACTCTCTGTGTGTGTATATGTATATTTTTGTTATTTATTAATAAATAATTTAAATATTTATTCATTGCATTTATTAAATTTAATAATTACTTATTTACTTATTTTGTTTGTTTTTTTTTATTTTATCAATCCATAACCTGTTAGGGATTGCTTCATGGCAGTTATGTTTATTTACTAATATTTATTAATTTATTTTTTATTTTAGATTCAATTTATTACTTTTTACTTTTTATCATTAATCCATTATTCTTGTAAAGATTGTTTAATAGTAGTTACATATTTATTTACTTCTATATTTCTTATTTATGTATATATTTATATATATACTTATATATTTCTGCATTTATTTATTTATTAATTCATAACCACCTTAAGTTTTTGCTAGATGATAGTTATGCATTTATTTTAATATTTATTTCACTGGTCATTTATTATGTATATTTATTTTATACTGTGCTTGTGGTATTTTTGTTGTTTTCATTTCTTATTTATTGTTTAATGGTAGTTCGAGTTGTTGATCATTTTCTTAGACCCATTTTAAAAATATTTATATATTTATTTGTGCATGCTACAGTATGTAATTTCTGTTTTCCTCTTTCAGGACCCGTGTTGGCAGCGCCTGAAGAAACCGCTTCATCTGGTGGAGTGTATCCATGTGCTCCTGTCAGGATATGTGAACGATCCCAGCCGTGTGCCCACCTATGACAGGTAAACGTCATGTCCACCAGGTATTTTATACATTTTAAACATTTCACCTTTTTTTCTGTCACTCACTCTGCCGTTGATTACAGACGGAGGTTTACTAACGCTTGTCTGGATAATATCTGCGGATATCTGGTGGAGCTGCAGTCTTTGAGTCCAAACGCAGCCCTGCAGGACATTATACGCAACTTTAAATGCCTTCAGGCCAAACTGGAGAAGCTCCATTGATGACAATGAAGGACTTGCCAGTGTTCGTTTGTTCCTGATGTGAGTTTGATGGACGCCCTGATACTACAGCAGCCTGATGCCAGAAGTTCAGTCTTTGTTTACTGAAAATGAATAATGTTCACTCATCCAGCCAATGGAAATGCCAACAGACGGCCAAAATAAACACTTCAGATGTGTATTTCTTTGGTTTGCAGAAGTTTTTGTGGTCATCAGCAGATATGAAGGTGTGGAATACAGGATTTTAATTTCTTATTCAGTTATAATTAATCATTGGTGTCTGTACAGTCTGTATGCGTTCATAAACTGTCTGAGGAGGCACTTATTCTGGATATTTTCTACTGAAACACTATCTATGGTGTTAATTTTACGTTTCTTGATTGAGATGTGGTTGTGGATGGACGGGATGAAAGGAAACATCATGCTCTCGTGCGTTTTGTACTAGTCGTCAGAATCAGCAAGGGACTCTTTTATGAAAACGACACATTTTTATGAAAGTCTGACTTTTTTTGACCACCCTTTATTTTGTGTAATGTGTATTGCAAATGATTTGAAAATAATAAAAACATAAGGTTTTGTTTTAAATTACAATTGTGTTAAATGTGTAGTTTTCAGACGAATTATTTTAACATTTCTTTAGTAAAATCACTATATTGTTTATAATTTAAATTCTATATTAATTATGTATTTATACAGTATTCATTTTTAGTGTATAAAAGTGACACAAATATGATTTTAAATCAAATTTATAACTTGTAAATTATTTAATTTTTTTGTGTGTGTAGTCGCCTAAGGAATGCGCTGCTACTTGGACATTTGAGATACTAATAGTTTAAAAAAAAAAATTGCACCTTTTTGTTTTGCTTTATTTTATTTGTATATATTTTTTACAACGGCTACGTTGAGATTACTCTAATTATAATGTAGTATTATATATATATATATATATATATATATAAATTATTTTTGCAAAGTGTATGTCTGGAGCGAGAAATAGTCATTTAATTTTACCTCAATGTTGATGTCCGTTGGTTTCTCCATGTTCGCGGCGGGAAAAGACAAGTCCACTTCAAAGACGAGCGAGGTGAGGTCCCAATATCCAGGGACTACTAAAGAGTCTCTAGCAATAATTTTGATCGAACAAATATGGGTATATAGCCACTGTTTACCACTGAATGGTAACTAACCATTGTTAAACTGAATGTACAAAGCAAGCTGAAACTCGTGACTTCGATCATTCATTTCAAACGACTCACTGGGAAAATAACAGTTCAAAAGAGCCGTTCGAATTTCGACATCAGTCATAATTATGATTTAAAAAAAGCACGTACTGATGGGTGAAACTGAGCTTTTTAAAACTCCGAAACCATTGCGTCGCAAAATGATTCACTGTTTCGAAGCGCTCCAATCGGATCGCGAATCGTGAATCATCTGATTTAGATCGGACTTCAAAGCACCTATTGCAAATCAGTTTAATTAGATCGCTACTTCGGAGCGGGTTCGCGAGTCATTATTCAGTTTAGGACTTGGCAGCGGGTTCGCGAATCGTTTGATTTAGATCGGAACCTCAGATTGCAGATCGCGAATCATTTAATTCAGATCGGAACTTCGTGGACGGATCGCGAATCATTTGATTTAGATCGGGACTTGGGTGCCATTTGCTAATCATTTAATTCAGATAGGAGATTCGCATCGCGAATTCAGATCGGGATTTGCAGCGGGTTCGCGAATCATTTGATTTGGAGATTTGGATCGCGGATCGCAAATCATTTGATTTAGATCAGGAGTTAAAAGCATTTTTTTTGGCACTTCAAAGCACGTATCGCGAATCAGTTTAATTAGATCGCTACTTCAGAGCGGGTTCGCGAATCATTTGATTCAGATCGGAACCTTGGATTGCGGATCGCGAATCATTTAATTCAGATCGGAACTTCGGGTGCGGATTGCGAATCATTTGATTTAGATCGGAACTTGGGAGCCGTTTTGCTAATCATTTAATTCAGATCGAAACTTCGGGCGCGGATCGCGAATCATTTGATTTTGATCGGGACTTGGGAGCCGTTTTGCTAATCATTTAATTCAGATAGGAGATTCGCATCGCGAATTTAGATCGGGATTTGCAGGGGGTGCGCGAATCATTTGATTTCGATTTAAGATTTGGATCGCGAATCATTTGATTTAGATCGGGACTGGGGCAGTTCGCGAATCATTTTATTCAGATAGGAACCAGTGCGTGGATCGCGAATCATTTTATTTAGATCGGGCATGCGTCCCAATGTGCATACTATCCATCCTAAATTCTATGTGATAGTGGTAATTTTCAATTTAGTGCAGATAGAGTGGATAGTATGCACATTGGGACGCAAGGCGGGACTTCGGAGCGGTTTCATGATTCATTTGATTTAGATCAATGCTGCGTCCTTATACTGCGTGCCTACTTGTACTACACCCTTACAGTATATACTCTTTTGGTGAATAAAAAGTACATACTTTTGTGTGTGTAGTAGATGAGTAGGCAAGCTTTGGGACATACTGTAAGGTTACACAATTGCGTCTTTACCCTGTCACAGTAAACTGGTCTATCAATCGTCTTGTCACAGTTAACATCCTCCACATTTAATTTAATTTAACTTCCTACTGTACTGGAGAGAAAAGAAGTAGCACGTTGCGCTGCCAGTCGAGGGTCTTTCATGCCGACAATTCTGCTCATTTTTTCTGCTTAATGATGCATTTAAAAGTTAACGATCAAACGGATGTTTATAGAAGTTCACATTGCTGTTGCAGACGAGATATAACACAGATAACATTAAATAAATATTTTTTACCAGGCAAATGTTGATTATTAGTAACTCAAACTCCTTTTTGTAAACATCTCTACCTAACCGCTGCTCGCGCACATCCGCCATTTTTGTAGTTTTTAACGCGTTGTTTGTAGTTCTGAACCGAATCCTTGCCAAAGTGTAATGGATTGTGGGCGATATTAGCCATTAGAGTGTGCACGGATCCACACTTCAAAAATCGACCTGAAATAGTAGACCATCCAGGGACTTTTGGCATACTTTTTTCAGCATACTATGCTTTGGAACACATTTATTGTAATCTCACATACTATTTAGGATGGATAGTGTGAACATTGGGACGCAGGGCAAGACTTCAGAGTGGCTTTGCGAATCATTTGATTCAGATAGGAGATTCGGATTGCGAATTAGTTGATTCAGATCTGGAATTGCAGTGGGTTTGCAAGTCATTTGATTTCGATCGGAGATTTGGATCGCGAATCATTTGATTCAGATCGGAACTTCCTAGTGGGTTCACGAATCATTTAATTACGATCAGAACTTCAAAGCGTGTATCACACATCCAAATTATTTTTTCTTTGTTTGTTTGTTTCTTTCTCTTTTATTAATCAGTACAATACATCAAACCAGGCAGTACAGATATATATATATAAAAAAAGAGAGAAAAGAAAGTATACACAGATACAAATCCTCCTAGAAAAGTAACCTATGTTTTTATTAAGGTTAGTGTAGTAAAACCATTGCTAATTTGTTGTCACCATGGTTTTACTATAGTAACCATGGTGTTTTTTGTGTAAAATATTTGCACCTTAAAGATGACACAAAGGATGAACATAAAGATGCAGTTTTGACTGTTTTAGGATTAATACAGCTTTTGATAGTTTAGCAGTAAATTTTTGTTTATATATGTGAAATAATATTTTCCTCTATTGTCTTTTGAGTACTAGTCCAACAGTCCAAAGAAAAATCTTTACAACAGAAAGAAAAGTTAGACTGGATAAACATAATCAGTATAATTATATTTATATAATCAGTATAATTTATAATGACAAATTATATTTGCAAAACTAATATGAATTATAAATATGCTTTAAATATATTGATTATAATGTACTGTCCTCCTTTGTTTTTGTTAAACAACATGAGGAGAACTGCATTCATGTGCATATTTATAATGTGTTAAGTGGCATAACGAACATAATTACAGTGATCTGTGGCAGCAATTTCCAAAGCACTGGAGGGACAATCACTGTTGTTTTTGCTTTGGAGGTGGAAAAAAACATACACAGGTTATGTATTCTTTTACTACGATTCACACATTTCATTCTAAAAATAAGAGGTATTTATAAACATGTTGGTTCACTTAATTCACTCAAGCCTTGTTTACATGTTTTGCCATTAAGCTTCTTTCCTCAGATGGTTTTTCCACTCCAGTTCTTACCGCCAAGAGCAGTTGAGTTTCCTCACACCATGCAAGTAGACATACGGGACGAAACAGGTGTAAGATGCTCCAATAAAATTGGTCAGTTTCACAGCCAGGATGGAGTTTTTGAAGCTGCTGTAGATGCGGAGCACGAGGTGAGTGAACCAGCAGAGGATGAAGATGGTTGCGACCGCAACCACGCTTTTAGCCGCCCGAACCTGGTTGTTCGAGGATGGATTGGATCTGACCTGCATCTTCTGTTGTGCTGTATTCTCTTCTGCAGATGCTGGATTTTTTCCTTTAGAGTGATCCGTGATTCGTTTTTGACTCTGAAGCAGCGTCAAGACGATCTGCACGCTTGCATAAGTGATCCCAACAAGTGGAATGACGTTCGCCAGAATCAGGTACAACGCATCGAACGCCTTTTTCTCCGCAGGTGTTGGGAAATTTTCCTCACAAACTTCTAAAGTCTCGTTCCCGTCGTGTTCTGCAATAAAAAAGTGGGGAACGCTGAACATCAGCGCCACGATCCAGCTCCCAGCGAGCAATATGAAGACCAACCTCAAATTATCCATCTGCACCGGAGCTCCACCGCGTCTTACTGAACCCACAAGCTTCTGATGCCAATATATGCTAATGAACATGGTGGAGAAGATGCTGCTGGTTTCTGAGAGATCAGATGAAAACTGAAGCACGCCGCAGTAGTTTTTACCCATGAACCAGCTGTTCACAAACTGCGCCAGCGTGTCTGGAAGATCCACCATGCAGTTTGTGATTAGGTTGGATACGGCCAGGTTAATAAAGAGGATGTCACCGGGTCGCAGTTGAGATCTGGATTTGGGAAGAGAACGCAAACCCAGCCAGAAGTTGCCCGTAATGCCAGTCAAGCAAAAAAACGCTCGTATTGAAGATTCAACCCAGTCTTGAACCTCCATCTCAAAGACTCTTGGTTTGCACGTACAGATCCAGAGGTTGGCGGTCAGCTTTATAAGGTATGAACTGATGATATCACAGTCACATGTCAGTAAAATCTCCTCCTGCTATGCTGAGAATGAACCTATATTGGGTGCATTTTCATGTACACAATACAAATATTAGTTAAACGCATGGTTAATGTTTAATGTAGTCTCAAACTGAGCAAAAATATGTAATTTGGTGCAAATGCTGATATTTACACTACCAAGATTTTTAGTGTTTTTTAAAGAAGTCTCTCCTGCTCACCTTCATTTATTAGATCCAAAATACAGCAAAAGCAGTAATTTTGCAAAATATTTTTACTATTTAAAATAACTGTTTTCTATTTGAATATATTGTTAAATATAATTTATTTCTCTGATCAAAGCTGAATTTTCAGCATCATCACTTCAGTCTTTAGTGTCACATGATGCTTCAGAAATCATTCTAATATGTTAATTTGCTGTTCAATAAATATTTTTAATAATTCCTATTATCAATATTTAAAACAGCTGAGTACATTTTTTTCCAAAGATCAGCATTTAACTGAAATAAAAAGCTTTTGTAACATACACTATGCCATTCAAAAGTTTGGAGTCAGTATGATTTTTGGTAACACTTTAGATTACAGCCCGCAATGTACCACGTAATTAAACAGAATTTACAGCGTACCTATTTGTAACTATAGAGTACCTCCACAGTACCTACTCGTAGGTATAAGGGAACAATAYGCAACGTTTGGGGAATAAGGGGGTGATAATCTGCAAAATTATAAAGCATTTATACTGYAAGTATTTTATAACTAAAGGGCACCTATTCTGAAATTACRTGGTATGCATGACACACACACCGCAATTTTCTGCATAATCATAACTTACAGCTGAACGTACGTGTAGGTAAATGGAAACAATGTGCAATGTTTGGAAAATTAGAAGTGTTTATACTGTTAGTATTTCATAAGTAAGGTGTAACTATTTTAAGATTACGTGGTATCCATGACCTACTGTTGTATGATTTACAACAAGTTGCCTTATCGTAATAACACAAAATATATGATGCAGTATAGTTTTACACTACGTACTAGGTACTTATTGTATTACTACAACATATATCTTACATGACATTCATACAAATAGTAAACTGTAGTATACTATTGTGTAATTTAGTAATTATAGTCAAGTTAAAAACGACCATAGTCTTTATAAAACTTTACCACAGTTTACTTAATATATGCTACTAGTGTTTCTTTATGTGGGATCATGGGGATTACTGAACAATGCGGCTTAAAGTATGGGGAAATTATGTAATGAGTTTCTGATATGATTTGGTTTAGAAATTTCCATATGAAAATTCACCTGATGAAAGAGTATTGAATATGGTCATCTCAGCAGCGAGTCACGTCAGCAGCATTGTACCGTCGAGATGCAATACAGTGAAAAACTATAGATTACCTGTTTACAGCTGCTCCCAGGATATGACATATAAATATAACAACATAATACACAACTACTGTGCAAACATACGCTCTTGTTATATGTAGTTATTGTGGAAGTGTAACATCCGAGGGCTGTAATTTACAGTGATGCCTTGTTACCCTCTTGTTACCTGTAGTTACTGTGTAACTTTAAACTGTTACACAGTAACTGACCTTAAGTTAACAAAGAAATATTTTTTTTATTATACAAAATTTTAACAGAACTTCTCCAAGAAGAAGAATGCAGAAAAACAAATTTACAACCACTTATACAAAGAACTTGTACAAAGAACCGTAAAAAACAAACAAACAAACAAATCATGTTCTAAACTTATTTTTAATACGCATGCTGTCAATTTTTCCTTTCAGCTGTGGGCAGGAGTCGACAAATATCTGGAGATCTTTTGCACATGCTTGCAAACGTTAGTGTCCCTCGTTAATAGTGTCCCTGTACGATATGAGGAAGCAGAAAAGTCCTCCCCCTCTAATGTAATTTTCACCTGTGATCACAGTTAGAGAAAAAGACATTGCAAAAAAACTGTTAATACATGTCAAGTTTGCATAATGTAAAGAAGTGTAGCACAAAGCTTAGATTTAATCAAATATATAAAATAAGGACTTCTTTGAGGTCCTCACAGAAGTATATTATAAAGCAATAAATAATCAAAATATAGCTGCAAGCAGCAATTGTGGAGCCAAGCACTAAAGAGGCAGAATGAGGAGGTAAGCACAGCAAGGAGCAACAGACCGACTACAACGAGTAATAAAGCCATTTTAGGATGATATCAGTTGAAATGGCTGAAAAATCATAAATACAACCAATAATAATAGAATTTAATGACTTATCACTTTTGACCAATAGGTGATGCTGTTTTCAAATTGATGTGATGTGTTTTGTGTGAGGTCACAATGACACACACAAAGTTTGGTGGAAATCCATAACTTTTTGTCAGCACAGTCTGAAGATGATTTGAGCCAAATTTGGTGAAAATCAGACCAACGGTCTAGGAGGAGTTTGAAAAAGTAGGTTTTGTACATTTATCAAAATGGCGGACAGGAAATTCATCTAACTGTGGTATAATTGGTATATATGTTGTCGGCATGACCCAAGGAATGTTTTGAGACCACGTTTATTACAATAGTCTAATGCAACCAGAAGTTATTAGCATTTTTGGAAATTTCATTATTAATGTTTAATGAATGGTGTATTACTTCTGACCAATAGGTGGCGCTGTTACCAAATTGATGTGCCGTGGTCAGAGTGAGGTGATAATCACACACACAAAACTTGGTGTCAATATGTCAAAGCTTTGCAGAGATACAGCCTCAGATGTAGTTTGGTATCTCTCCAGCAAATTTGTTGATGCGCTAAACGGAAACCATTTCGTATATCGACACGAAATCCATAACTTTTTGCCAGCAAGGTCTGAAGATGATCTGAGTCAAAATTAATGAAAATCGGACTAACGGTCTAGGAGGAGTTCGAAAAAGTAGGTTTTGTACATTAATCAAAATGGCAGAAAGGAAGTTTGGCCAATATTGGCATAATGGGTATCAGTGTTCTCGACTTGACCCAAGGAATCTATTGAGATCACTTTCATTACAATAGCATTTTTGTACATTTCTTCATAACTTTTGGCCACTAGGTGGCGCTGCCCCCAAACTTTTTGAGTACTGTCAGGGCATGGTGCTGAAGACACATACTGAGTTTCATAACGATACGTCAATGCGTTGTAAAATATAGCATTTTTCTAGGATCTGCCATAGACTCAAGAGTGGAAGAAGAAGAAGCAGAATAATAATAAGAAGAAGAATTCTAAAGGATACAATAGGTGCCTTCGCACCTTCGGTGCTTGGCCCCTAATAACAATAGACTACAAAACTTACACAGGTAACTGAAAAATAACACAAAAGAACTTAATAGTAAAACTAAATAGAGAACATGCACTCCACTCTGATGGGATCCAACTCACCTTAACCCCCCTGGGTATATCCTGTACCTTATCAAAATTAAACATGTTTATACCATTAAAAAAACCATTGTTCCTACAGTTAAACCATGGGTACCACAAAACAGCCATGGTTGTGCTACAAAAATTGTGGTTGAAACCTCTTCAGCCCTGTTGCATATTTTGCATTTTTTACAGAATTGAGTGCCCTACCCACAAACATTAGAGTAAATTGATAAAACAAATAGTCTCTATGTACAGAAAACAGAAAAACTTAAATTTTAACACATAGTGTTGTTATATTGTATTTGTTCATAATTTTATGACAAACATAAATAAATAAAAAAAATCCTGGTAAGTTATTCACCCCTATGTCATCCAATATGTTCATGTCTTTCTTTCTCCAGTCGTAAAGACATTAAGTTATTTGAGGAAAACTTTCCAGGATTTTTCTTTATACAGTGGACTTTTATAATGGCCAGCAGATTTTAAAACACAGTTTCAACGAAGCTTCAAAGGGCTCTACACGATCCCAGCCAAGGAATAAAGATCTTATCTTTGTCTTAAAAAAAAAAAAAAAATACTTTTTAACCACAAATGCTGGGTGAGCGATCTTTCATCCCTTTTTTTCTTTTTAATTGCAGAAAAAAGGAACATTCAAAACAATAACAAGAAGAACATTCAAATAATAACACACATAAGGACACATTCAATTTTAACAAATAAGGATATTACAAAGTACCAAGAGAACTGAAGATCATATCATAGTATTTGTATTTTTTTAACAGTCTTATTGAAGAATTATAACAGGAGATGAATTAAGATGTTTTTGCTATTAAAATAAAAAGCTTAATAAATTCTAGATCTTTATTGCTTTTGTTTTCATAGTACAAGATAACATCCTTTAAAGTAAAGCAATAATTAATATTCATTAAGTGCGTCTTCATTCCGTGATGTTGGAAAGGTCACCACTGAGCTTTGTAAACGAGACTCAGTGTTTACAAAGCCAACATGCAAAGTGACTCAGATTCCCTTTACCAAAAAGGTAAAACAACAATGTCGGACGATTGTAAAGTTAGAGGAGAAAATGAGATGGGGTTTTTAACCGAACTACAAAGACAAAAAACTAATCCAACAGGATTACGTACTATGTGGTGAAGTGCATGCGCATCGCAGAGCTAGAGCAAGCTTAGCATTTGTGGTTAAAAAGTGTATAAATATTATATTTTTTAAGAAAATTAATTTTGCTAGAAAAGACCCTTCTTCCTCAGCTGGGATCGTGTAGAGCCCTTTGAAGCTTCGGTGAAATTGTGTTTTTAACCTTCAATTCACTGGTCATCATAAAAGTCCACTGTATGAAGAAAAATCCTGGAATGTTTTCCTCAAAAAACGTAATCTCTTTGCGACTGAAGAAAGAAAGACATGAACATCTTGGAAGACATGGGGGTGAGTAAATTATCAGGACATTTTTTATTTGTGTTAGGAGCAAATACAATAAAACAACACCATTTTTTTTATCAATTTACTCTAATGTTTATGGGTAGAGCACTCTTTTAAATTCTGTTATGCCTAATTCTGTAAAAATGCAAAATATGCAACAGGGCTAAAGAGGTTTTAACCACAATTTTTGTAGCACAACGATGGCTGTTTTGTGGTATCCATGGTTTAACTATAGGAACATTGTTTGTTTTTTTTAACTATGGTATAAACATGTTTAATTTTGATAAGGTACAGGATATACCCAGGGTTTTAAGGTGAGTTGGATCCCATCAGAGTGGAGTGCATGTTCTCTATTTAGTTTTACTATTAATTTCTTTTTTGTTATTTTTTAGTTACCTGTGTAAGTTTTGTAGTCTATTGTTATTTTATAATTTATTGCTTTATAATATACTTCTGTGAGGACTTCGCAGAGGTCCTTATTTTTTTATATTTGCTTAAATCTTATATTTGTGCAACATTATGCAAACTTGATGTGTTAACAGTTTTTTTGCAATGTCTTTTTCTCTAATTGTGATCACAGGTGAAAATTGCATCGGGGGGAGGACTTTTCTGCTCCCACATATACTTTGCAAGCACGTGCAAAAGATCTCGAGAAATTTGTCAATCCCTGCCCATGGCTGAAAGGAAAAATTAACAGCAAAAAATAAGTTAAAAATAAGTTTAGAACATGATTTGTTTTTGTTTGTTTTTACTGTCCTTTGTACTTCGTATAAGTGGTTTTAAACTTGTTTTTCTGCATTCTAGTTGTTCTTGGAAAAGTTCAGTTAATATTTTGTTAAATAATAAAAATATTTCTTTGTTAACTTAAGGTCTTTGGACCTCGCATTTAACTATGCAATACAGTTATTGTTAATTAACAGTAAATAGTTTAATGTTACACTTACAGGTAACAAGAGGGTAACAAGGCATCACTGTAAATTACAGCCCGCGGATGTTACACTTACACAATAACTACATATAACAGTGTATGTTTGCACAGTAGTTGTGTATTATGATGTTATGTTTATATGTCATATCTTGGGAGCAGCTGTAAACAGATATTCTGTAGTTTGTTTGTTTTTTCTTGACAGTACAATGCTGCTGACGTGACTCGCTGCTGAGACGACCATATTCAATACTCTTTCATCAGGTGAATTTTCATATGGAAATTTCTAAACCAAACCATATCAGAAACTCATTACATAATTTCCCCATACTTTAAGCCGCATTGTTCAGTAATCCCCATGATCCCACATAAAGAAACACTAGTAGCATATATTA
>JAHKKF010536428.1:0-17505 GCA_019740295.1 Labeo calbasu
TTAATGTTATATTTTGTAATATTGGCATTGTTTTATTCAAAACATATTCAAACAATTGTTTTATTAACCACTCTTCATTTTATCAAATGCTTGTGAATGCCAATGCATATTAATTCCTAGATTTATAAAGTGCACTGTGCACAGAGTATGGTGTGCATATAATTTGAATGGTCTCCAAACACTAAGTTTGGAGATCATGTAAAGTTTTATGCATAAGGCCTCAGGACTCCTATATAAGGGACTAACCTTGTCCTTGTCCATCCAATGGATGACAAAGATCTTATTGTTGCAACTTTTCTTGAATATTTGAATTTTTAAATGCCTTCCCACTGCATAAAATATCCTGTTATCAAAAAAGCTACTTTGCCGTTTAAGGTCAGCGCAAAGTACAAGGTGGCACAATAAGACGTGATGTACTGCTGTAACTCAGTACTTCACTAGGCAAACAGATCCATCATAGCTCGATAAAATGCACTCCATTAAAGGTCTGAGTAAAACGGCTTTTTATCCAGATGTCATCGCTGAAATCATGATGGCTGAAAGAAAGACAAGTGGCATAATTTACAGGCCATTTTATGTTTGACGTCGCTGTAGTTCTTACAGTTTACTGAAAGACTTTGCTCATGAGATGGGAAGTGTCATATCCATGTCTTTAGAAAACTCCTGAGGAAACACATAATGGGTATTAAATTAAGATGTTAAAGTCAAACAGTGTTCATTTACCACAACAGCTCTCGAACAAATGAAGTCTTGGCCTTGACATGTTCTTTTTTAACGAGCTGATTTCAATTTCAACATGTCGAAGGCACAATGCTGGGTGTAATTATTCCGATGTGACATAACACATCAAAGGTTTTAGTTCATTTTGAGTTTTAAAGTCATTCAGTGGTCCCAAGGAAGCTTTGTACATAATAGAGACTTTTGTAATGCATATGAGGTGTGCAGATTAGGTATGCACAATTTATTGGTATTGTATTTGTTTATCAGATACTTGAGATTTGTTAATGTATTAGTGTCAGTCGATATTGGAATTAATTATGCATGCTCATATTTATCTATTTTTATATGTAGATTACATTCGCAGTTAGCATTACTGCAATTTGTTTTTAACTGCAAATAATACAAAGATTGGAGTGTGGAGTTTTAGAAAATGTTAAGTATTTCTACCTGAAAATGTATTATATACTGTTTTTCATACTTAATGGAGAAATTTACCAGCAATTTCTATGTGTTATCTATATTGGTGCACTGGTGCATGCCTAGTTCATGTAATCTCTATTTCTTTTCAGAATTTCAGTTTAGTTGAAGAACACGCTGTAGAAACTTATTCATCACTCATTATTTTCACTTCAGCAACAGTGTGCTGTTCCAGAATGCTCATACATCTCTCCAGCCTAATAATGAAACTATCCACTTCTTTTTCTCACAGTTTAAAGCACTGTGAGTAATGTGTGGGTCTGCTGAACATCAAGCTCAAAGACCCGGATAATTCCAAGGTCATTTCAGCACTAACTACTAGATGTTCTCGCGCAAGACTAGACCACAGAGGTACAAAGGGAGGAGGAGGAGGAGGCCAGTGACAGAAAGAGAACAAAATAGAGCAAGAAAGGAAGCTGAAATAAGAAAACAGAGATAAAATAATGGCCTTTTTCATTTAAAGGTTTGTATTATAATTATGTCCATTTAACATGAGGACCAAATGCTCCCCAGCTTACAGTCAGAGTGCTCTAGATTTAATGATGAGAGGTCATTTGATGAACAGCCGCGCCCCATGTTTGCCCCCCACACCTGATCGAGCCCCATGGACCTCTTTTATAATGGACACATTTCAGCTGCGTTTCCAACAGACAAACTGAGGTAAATTCAGGTAGATCAAGCAACATTCTTTTTAAATGTCAAAAGAGCCTCGATTTACCTGACTTCACCCTGTGTAGTGAACCATTAAACATCCAGACAGAAAGCTGTGCATGTCAGGACGTTTCCCAATCCCTGAATAAGGTTAACAACAGGGACAATACAAACCGAAAAAGGTACTGCACTTTCTACAATTATGAAATAAAACTATTAAAAAATCTGAACTACGAAACACATCTTAAATTATTTTTGTTGCTATTCTTTTAGTTTAGTACAGCATTTCTCACAATGAGGTCAAATTCCACAAAACATACTAGACTTCTAAATGAACTGCTTCAAACAGTGAGTGAATGAAAACCTACAGTACCAGTGGAGAACAAGTGTACCTGGTATTTATCACGTTATGGGGACCAAATGTCCCCACAAGGATAGGAATACCAGTACATTTTTACCTTGTGGGGACATTTGTGAGGTCCCCATGAGGAAACAGGTTTATAAATCATGCAGAATAAGTTTTTTTGAGAAAGTAATAGTGTGCACAGTCTCCCATGAGGGCTAGGCTTAGGTGTAGGGCGATAGAAAATAGAGTTTGTACAGTATAAAAACCACTACGCCTATGGAACGTCCCCATAAAACATGGAAACACAACATGTGTGTACGAGTGTGTGTGTAAGTAAGTGAGAGAGAGAGAGAGAGAGAGAGAGGGAGAGGGAGAGAGAGAGAGGAAGGAAAAGAGCCAGATATTGGGCTTTCCAAACCCAGTAAGTAATGAAAGACCGACTCTACACTGACATGTCCATACAATTATGAAAATTTGTAATTATGTAAGGAATATGATTAAATCCCAGTTAAGACCTCAAAAAAATTAAGTTTTACTGATTCAAATTTAAGTTTTCAAAATGATAGACCAACATGTGCCACTACTAAATTACTTCCCTCTCAAAACCTCTCAGTGAGGTTCACTTCTTCTAACATTACTGGTATGAAAAAAAAACTTATAATTACAATTATATAGGTTCAGTGTGTCAAATAATAAAAAATTAAAGCCTTATATCTTTTTTGCCCGTTTTTGCTCCGCCTATTTTAGACTCTACGTTCTGGAACTGATTACCCTCTCAGAAAGAGATTTCTCGATGCAATGAGTGAATTTTAAGTTGTTGGCTTGGTGACTGCTCGGACCGATTCAGTCCGGTTTAATGAACTGGTTCAAATGATTCATTAAAAAGATTCGACTCGAGAACAACTCGTTCTCAAATCGGACATCGCTAATCCCCAGCTGCAGCACAAATGTGTCAGTCAGTGACCGTGATGTCGCGCTCGGTACGGTGAGGTTCCCGTTCATGTCACGCATTCACATTACCACACACTGAGTTAAACAGATAAGATTCAGTCAGATCGAAAGCATACAGCTTTTAGATTTAACCTATGAATTTCTCTTTATGATCTTTAAAGTTAGACAGGGAAATCGCATGCTGCAAGTGCCACATTAATATAAGGTGCAGATGATACAAAATGATAGAACCGATCTGTTTAACTTACCTCTGAGCAGCATTACAATGAAATGCAGAGTATGGAGACGCAACATGTTTGTTCTCGCCCTGTGAGAAACTTCCATCTTCCTGGATGGCACGGAAGGGCAGTGAAAGTGAAAAGGGATCCCTTTGCGCGCGGGGAGATTATCACAAAATTGCGCGATTAAGTTCCAGCATCGCTCTCGGAGGATATCCAGAAGCATTCATCATTATGTTCGTCACTTCACACCGGGGTCGGTTTACTTTACTTCAGGTCCAAAAGACTTAAGAGTCCGAACATCCCGTAACGCATTAGATGGGATTTATAGGCTCTGTCAAGATCCCGAAGGATGCCACTGTGTCTCTTCGTTACGCGACAGATCCTTCACAAATATTGTGCTTTTCTCACATCCGAAGTATGTTCCCATGCGTCGCTGTTATCCAACTGCTCAGTCTGCGGTATTTTGGTTTTAGGTAGCAGCGAGTGAATTTAATTTTCCTTCCTTGACTACTTTTGTCTTTCTAGTAAAGTCTGGCGGGTTGGGTGGCGATGCTGTGGGATTTTTCCCCCTGATGCGTGATGCGTAAGGCAGGATCTGTTTCCTCTGCGTCCGCTCTCACATCCTCTAATGCGGAATTATCCTGCACATCCTAAAAGTTGCTCAAGCGCACGATTGCACCATTTGCGCTTTCCACATCCTCGGTGTCGCTCAGAATAACCTGCAAAAATGAAGAATAACACTTGGCTGTTTTCCTTCCTCAGGGCAAAAAGACGACAAGCTTCTACTGATATTCACGAACACATAAAAGAAAACAAATACCATCAGCAAATGTGTGCTTAAAAATAAATGCATGTGGGTTTGAAGAGGTTTTCCTGCGCCAACCTCTCCTCTCCACTCCAGCGCAGACACTGGCAAGTCCAAACTGAGGTGCAGGGTTAAAGCATCACCTGAGGCGCCAACATTCACATCAAGGGCTCCCCGCAGACCTCTGTGCAAATAAGCTTTACCTGAACATCACAGTAGCTATCGTAACACATTTCGGGTACTTAATAAACTGCAAAACGTTTTCGTTTACTAGAGCAGTCGAAAGAATTTTGCCCTTAGAAATAAAAAGTTGGAGACGCGAATGGAAAAAGTTCTTGGCAGTTTACAATCGTCTTTGTTCCCAAGTATGCAAGTAAGTAAACATTAATGTGCCATGGCAGAAGTTCATTTACACGGTTTTGACGACAATTACAAGTGGCAATAAATATAGTCATTTATAATCTAATTTTAATCACTGCAAAGCAACAGCGACCCCTTGTGGGAACAATGTACATATACCCGTGTAGGTTTGGTTTTACTTCTATTTAGGAGAGCGTATGTCCAATGAAAAATAGTAAAATCCGAAATGACCTAAATGTGGAGACCAGCCAACAGCCTGTGAGGAAAATGGCTTAATAAAACTAATAAATGTCTTAATGAAAACCTAAAGGTGAATATCAATCCAAAGGTTAGATTCGGGAATTAGGGAGGCTAAAATATCATTCATTTCGTATAAAAACAAAATAAATCGTTGGAAAGTCCACACCACCGTGAAAAAAACTGTAAAAATATGAATGGGACAAAACTTGTAAATAAAACAAATATTATTGCAGTGTGTTTAAAAAAAATACTAGCTTGATTCACACTTGTGTTAGCCTACTTGCCGTTTCTTTGTCATTAGTCTTAACATTTTCTGAGTGAAAACTGTTCTACACAGATTTTTTTTTTTCAGTGTACAGAAGGAGACAAAGACACAATTGTGACAGATGATCTAAACAGATGACAGGCTTATATGTGTAGTTTATTCTGAAGCGTGCTGCTTAGTTCTCTAATGTCTAATTCTCAAACTAATTTTGTATTCTGGAAGACATTGCGTTGTGTGCTTCTGTCACGCCAACAAAAATTTACAAGGATTGATCAGTTTCATATGCAATGCATATACGGCTTAGGCTCAGTAGGCCGTTGCAGAATGTTTTTGTACTTAGTTTGCATTTCAAGACAGGTTTTATCAGATTCATTGGGTTTGTTATAAAAAGCATCCATCAGGGCTGTCAGATAAAACTGTCGAATACTGAGTTAATGTTCACGCATCAATCAATCAACTCCTCCGCACTGCAGCTTCAGTACAATGCGGTTAACGAAATTATAGGACATTACACCAAGTCCCTTTTTACACGTCTTTAAATCATATAGTATCTAGTAAATAGATGCTTCTGCAATAACAGATGTGTAACTGTTCAGTTCCTAGACCCATACTGCACATCACAAATAGACATACTTAAGAGATGATTGCCTCTGAAAGGAAAAGAAAGTGAAACAATTGCATCTTCAACAAGCTACTCAACAGATTCCTGTGTCTAACACTCCTTTAGCTGCCACTTCGCCATTTGTCATAAACCTTCTTGCAGCACAGAAATAGACAGACCTGACAAGACACCCCACTTTCCTGCCATCATAGCATCATCACGTCCTTTGAGAACCCTTGAACGCAAGATAAACGTGGACTCACACACATTGAGATCAGATTGCATCTATACGCATGTCTATCTTATGCTTAATTAAGTTAGCGAGCATCGCGCTTGAATCCTAATGAGTACGCTCTCCCACATTACCGAATGATAGAAAAGAAAGCTGGCAGTCGGCCCGATTAGAAAAGAGAGAGGAGAAAAAAAACGACTGAATACAAAATGCAATTATAATCAGCTGCTTCATCTACAATCAGGCTTTCATGTAAGTCTTTTGCGCCTCCATTTGTTGATGAGGGCCTTTGATGTCTCGCGACTCGCAAAACAGATGAGAGGCGGGAAAAGGGGATTGGGGATCAACAGGTTGGGTTAAATGAACAGCGGTGTTATTTACTAAATAGCGTGCTGCAGGATCCCTCGGAACAGAAATGTTTTATGCTAAAGTTGCCTTGACTCCATTAGAGCTGAAATGAACAGACGTCTGAAGTGTGACTGCACTGAAAATAATCTAAGATACTTTAAGCTGGTCTTGGCCGGTTTATAGTAGTCTACTGGTCTGGCCAAGATTGTCTTAGCTGGGTTATGATGGTCTAAAAAGTCTGACTAGCCTTAACTGACTGACCATGGTCTGGGAAACCTGCTAAGACCATCAACCAAGCAGTTTAAGGGCTGAGTTTTGACACAAATTCGATTTGATATTGATTATTTTAGATATATCAGGTACAGTTCACGCCAATTTTTTTCAAGGAAAAAAAAATGCTGTAAAATATACATGAGAGTCAGTTGGTACTACATTGGGCTACTATAATATTGAAGGTTAAAAATTAACTGATTTGTATACAAATGCTTATATTACACTCAGTGAGGTTTTTATAATAAAGTTACAATGACATAAACATATTTCTACACCAATTCATTTTTTTGAAATATTAAATGGTGGGCTGTCATAAAAACTTGACAGATCTATTAAAAAATTAAAGGAGAAGTCCACTTCCAAGACAAAGATTAACATATAATGTACTCACCCCCTTGTCATCCAAGATGTTCATGTCTTCTTTCTTCAGTCGCAAAGAAATTATGTTTTTTGAGGAATATTTTTCTCCATATAATGGACTGATATAGTGCCTCGATTTTGAACTTCCAAAATGCAGTTTAAATGCTATCTCAAACAAATCCAAATGCGGTTGTAAACGATCCCAGCGAATCTAGCGAAACGATCAGTTATTTTCATTAAAAAATACAACTGAAATACTTTTTAATCTCAAATGCTCGTCTCGTCTTGCTCTCCCTGAGTTCTGTGTATTCTGGCTCAAGACAGTTAGGGTATGTCGAAAAACTCCAATCGTATTTTCTCCCTCAACTTAAAAAATAATTTCAAAATCATCCTACATCACTGCAGAAATACTGACCCAGTCTTTGCAAAGTGAACATGCAAAGAAGATCAAACCCCCTAACAAAAATGGTAAAACAGCGATATAGGATGATTTTGAAGTTGAGGGAGAACAGGAGATGGGAGTTTTTCAGCATACCCTAACTGTCATGAACTGGAAAAAAACAGTCCAGGCAGAGTAAGCCAAGACGAGCGTTTGACATTAAAAATTATATAAATTGTATTATTTTTATGAAAATAACTAATCGCTACACTAGATAAGACCCTTGCATTTGAGATCGCTTGAAGCCGCATTTAAACTGCATTTTGTAAGTTCAAAATCGGGGCACCATATCAGTCCATTATATGGAGAAAAATGCTGAAATGATTTCCTCAAAAAAACAATTTCTTTAAAACTGAAGAAAGAAAGACATGAACATCTTGGATGACAAGGGGGTGAGTATACATTATATGAGAAACTTTGTTTTGGAAGTGGACTTCACCTTTAACATTGAAGAACAGTAAAAAATGTAATGAATGTTATATGTTTTATATACCTAACAAAATGCTCCTCTCTAAAGTTGATTTTTCTAGCTAACTAATGAGTTTATGATCACTGAATATGTTTTTTTCTGAGATAAATGTGCTGTTATATTGACGTCTTTATGTGGTTGAAACACCGAAAGAGCAATTATATGAGACAGGATACAGATTTCGGTAAGTTGTACTTTTGTACAACTATGGTGTCAATCAATTAAAAAAAAAAAAAAACACTAATTAATTGCATATTTATTTCTGACCATTGACTATAGCCACTCAACAATACAATACAATACAATAATTGAGAGTTATCAATTTAACATTTATTAGACTTTAAAACTTCTAATTTAAGTGAATTTAAAACAATCTTCACATAAACCCATTATAATAAATGTCATATAGCTACCTGTGCCCTTCAGCAAGAAAATATAGCCTAATAAAGTTATCAAACACTAAACTCTAAATTAAATGAAGATAAAGCTTAAAATTACAGAAATTATTGATTTACTCTTTTTAATTTTGTTCTTTGATTAACAGACATCACAACAGCTGACATAACTACATAACTGACATAACTACGACACTGCATACTCGTAGTTTAATTTGGGTTTGACTATAATACAGAGTTTTAATATAGCCTAAATACAGCACGCGCTGGAACATTTGTGCCTGCACTTGAAGAGCACGCACTACGAGCACACTATAATGGCTGACAGGACAGGAAGATTCGTTTTTACTAACAAATGGCCAGACCACATCTCATCTGACCGCAGTTCACTGTTGTTCTACTGAAGCTCCTTGTTACCAGTACCATTTCCACACTCGTTTGACTTGCGTCTGGCACTGAGGTGAAGTTAGAGCACGCGTCTGAAAAGTCTCCTGTTTGATATGCTCTTAAAGACCTTTCCGCGTCTAAATAAGCACAATTTTTTAGCAGTTTTGAGTGTGGTGGCCAAACCTAGCCCCGCCCCTTCGTTAACTGCGCTAAATATTTTTAACGTGTTAAACTGAAAAAATGAATCGGTAATTTTGACTCCACTAGTTTTAACATACCTTCGGATGTTTATACATGTCTATTTCGTGCTTTTAAAGCAGAGTAGACGATCAGTTCACGTGCACTTCACGCTACCATTTCTCTTGAACTGAGGCACTACAGCGATCTGTCACTCCACATTAAACAGCGCCAAAACCATTCATTATTTGAATACTGTAATAAAATGGGCAGAATTTGAAATCTGAAAGTTTGTTTCATATAAAAAGTAACAAACCACAAAGCTTATTACAATTTACTGCATGTGAAGCGTCCTTACAATGTTCTGTTCATTAACTGAAAACAGGCTAGACTAATCGGTTCTTGGAATTTAAGAATCAATATTGTTTCGTAAAAATGAGAATCAATTAAAATCGAGAAATCTTTTTACCTAGCCCTACTACGTTGTTGAGATCTGTTGTCTGCAAAATCCAAATATCAGGAAAAAAAAAAGATTTATGTTGTTTTGTGGAGCTCTTAGTACAAAAATAACTTTGGCCAATTGAAGACAAATAAAATGCAGAGAATGTAACTTTTAGTGTGAGTGTCAGTATACAAGAAGATATTTCAACCATTCTCAAACACAAACAAATACGATAACACTTTACCACAAGGTTCCATTTGTTAACAAAGTACAGTCATGGCCAAAAATACTGCACCCTTACAATTCTCTCAGAAAATTGTTGCTGTTGCAAATGTTTTGGTACTCACATGTTTTTTTTTCTTGTTGCATTGGAACAACACAAAAAAACAGAGAAAAAAAGTCAAATTTGATACAATTTCACACAGAACCCAAAAATGGACAAAATTATTGCCACCCTTAACTTAATACTTGGTAGCACCCCTTTGGAAAAAATAACTGAAATCAATCACTTCATGTAACCATGAATGAGTTTCTTACACCTCTCTACTGGAATTTTGTACCAATCTTCTTTTGCAAACTGCTCCAGGTCATTCAGATTTGAAGCATGCCTTCTTTCAACTGTAGTTTTGAGATCCTCTCTGCACATGTGTTCTATGGGATTTAGATCTGGACTCATTGCTGGCTATTTCATAACTCTCCAGCACTTTGTGTGTGTTTCGGATCATTTTCCTGTTGCAAGACCCATGACCTCTGGTGGAGACACAGTTTTGTGACAGTGGCCACTATGTTGTGCCCCAAAATTCTTTGGTAATCATCAGATTTCATGACACTGTTCACACAGTCAAGGCATCCAGTACCAGAAGCAGCAAAGCAACCCCAAAACATCTGTGAACCTCCACCATGTTTGACTGTAGGGACTGTGTTCTTTTCTTTGAAGGCCTCATTTCTTTTTCTGTAAACAGTGCCATAATGTCCTTTACCAAAAAGCTCTACTTTTGTCTCATCTGTCCATAGTACGTTCTCCCAGAACAATTGTGGTTTTGTCACATAAGGTTTGGGCAAACTCCAGTCTCGCTTTTTTATGCAGTGGTGTCCTCCTGAGTCTCCTACCACTGCACCCCTTTTCATTCAGATTGCGACGAATAGTGTGAGCTGACACTGTTGTACCCTGTGTCTGCAGATCAGCTTAAATTTGTTTGGAAGTTAATCGGGGTTCTTTATCCGCCATTCAAACAATCCTTAGTTATAATTTTTCATTAATTTTGCTCTTCCTTCCACGTCCAGGGAGGTTAGCTACAGTGCCATGGGCTGTAAACCTCTTGATGATATTGCGAACAGTGGACACCGGAACATTAAGATCTCTGGAGATGGACTTGTATCCTTGAGATTGTCAATGTTTTTCCACAATTTTTTCTCTCAAATCCACAGACAACTCTTTACACTTCTTTCTTTACTCCATGCTCATTGTGACACATCACACGAAGGCTGAGTCAACTTTTCTCCATTTTAACTGGTTGCAAGTGTGATTACTATATTGCTTGCCATAGGTGTGTCTAAATACAAATGACAGGAGAATCACATGCTTGAAAAGCTATTATTTCTTACAATTTTGACAAGGTGCCAACAATTTCGTCCAGTCCATTTTTGAGATCTGTGTGAAATTTTATGTGAAGTTTGACTTTTCTTCTCTGATTTTTTTTATTAGTTAACATGAACAATGAAAGCCAGTAAAAAGCATTTACTAATCTTTCATTAATCAACATTTAATATTAATGAACTAACAATGAACTAACTTGAACAAAGATTAACAAATACTATAATAAATGTAATGTTCTTTGTTAGGTAATTAGAAAATCATTATTGTTTTAACATTAATTTTGTCTGTAACACTTCACAATAAAGTTCCATTAGTTAATGTTAGTTAATGTATTAACTAACATGAATAAACAATGAACAACACATTTACTACAGTACTTATGAATCTTTGTTAATATTAAGGAAAATACAGTTGTTCAGTTCACAGTGAATTAACTAATGTTAACAATCACAACTTTTGATTTTAAAAATGCAAAGTAAACATTGAAATTAACATTAAATAAGATTATTAAATGCTGATGTTAACTAATTAACCTTATTGTAAAGTGTTACCACTTTGTCTAACATTAATTTCTTTACACATCATTATTTTCTGCAATAGACAACAATGCAAATAAACCAAGTGAACTTGCATTTTAAACAATTTCAATAAATACTTAGAGTTGGATTGGACTGAATTGGAGAACAAAAAATAAAACATTCACTCCAACTCAGTAATAGGATTTGAAATGGATTTTTCAGAGAACAAACAGAGGATATGGATTAAATTTTGGCTGTTTTGCATTGTGCTATTATTTCACACTTCTGGCGAAAGGCAAATGCACAAAGGCTTGAGCGCACAGGAGGCCTGATCTGTAAAGAATAAGAGATTAAATGTTCGCTGAAATGCACACATAAACACACACACAAATGCTGTTGTATCCTGCTGAGAATGCTGGGAGTCAGAGATTAAATTCTCCTCAGATGTGCCATTATTCTGCCATCATCCATTCAAACTTGAGTCACTGTCTTGAGCTGTCTAAAGACAATTATAAATCCCCATTGATTACATCCTATTCCCCCTAGAGTCATCTAAATGACTGATATTCACTCTATCTGCTTTCCTCACGTCTAGATCGCTTTTCCACTACCACTTATTCTCAAATTCACCTAATGTACTGTTCTGTCTTCATATGTGAGCTATTATATATATATGATCTGTGGAGGTCAGAGTGCATGCGTTCATGGGTCTCAGATCAGCTGGTAAGCTCATCAGACTGTTAGTGGTATGGGAATACGGCATGAGATCAGAGGAGAGGCTGTTTCCTCAGGCTGTCATTCACAGCATGTTGTGCCAGACTAGAAAAAGCAAGGTTTAAAAGATTCCCGGTAGTCCAGAAAGCTGATTCAAGTCAGTTGTTTATGAGGCAATGCAGGCAACACTTGGAGATACACATATAGTATTCATATTTTACATTATTAATAAGCATAAATACATGAATCCTAAAATGTAAAATGTATGCATAAATACAGTCATGTGAAAAAGTTAGAACACCCTATTGAATCCCATCATTAAAAAAAAAAAAAACAACTGGTCCTTGGCTGGTCTTAAAATTTAAAAAATAAAATCTCAGATGACAACAACAAATGACAAATTGCACGGAGTAATTATTTACTGAACAAAAATAAAGCAAAAATGGAAAAGCCATGTGTGACAAAGTTAGGACACCCTTACTGTTAACACTGGAATTAAGAGGGTAAATAACAGTCAAGCACTCCTAATCAAATACCTTTTGATTAACTAATCATCAGAAAGTCTGAGCGGCTCTATAAAAGCATAAGCTTTGGCAGTTTGAGAAAAGAAAAACATYGCAGCACAGTTTAGGTCTGCAAAGTTGCATCTGAACAAAACACAAGTCTTCTAGAATAATGTCCTTTGAACAGACGAGACCGAAGTGGAGATGTTTGGCCATAATGCACAGCGCCACGTTTGGTGAAAACCTAGCATATCAGCACAAACACCTCATACCAAAAGACAAGCATGTTGGAGGAGGGCTGATCATTTTGGGCTTGTTTTGTAGCCACAGGATCTGGGCACCTCACAGTCATTGAGTTGGCCATGAACTCCTCAGTATGTCAAAGTATTCTAGAGTCAAATGCGAGGGCATCTGTCCGACATCTAAAGTTGGGCCAAAATTGGGTCATGCAACAGGATAATGATCCCAAGCACACCATTAAATCTATAACAGAATGGCTGAAAAGAATCAGGGTGTTGCAATAGCCCAGTTCAAGTCCAGAGCTCATCCTGACTCAAATGCTGTGGTGAGAGCTGTGCATAAGCAAATGCCCACAAACCTCAATAAACTGGAGCAACGTTGAAAAGAAGAGTGGTCCAAATTCCTTCAGAACGATGTGAGAGACTGATAAAGTCACACAGAAAATGATGCTTCAAGTTATTGGATCTATAGGCAATTGACTCATAGGGTGTCCTAACTTTGTCACACATGGCCTTTCTCTCTTGTCTGTTTTTTTCTTGAATAAATAATGACACTGTGTGATATGTGACCCTGGACCACAAAACCAGTCTTAAGTCGCTGGGGTATATTTGTAGCAGTAGCCAAAAATACATTGTTTAGGCCAAAATTATCAATCTTTTTTTTTAATGGCAAAAATCATTAGGAAATTAAGTAAAGATCATGTTCCATGAAGATATTTTGTAAAATTCCTACTGTAAATATATCATATCAAAACTTAATTTTTGATTAGTAATATGCATTATTAAGAACTTCTTTTGGACAACTTTGAAGGTGATTTTCTCAATATCTTGATTTTTTTTTGCACCCTCAGATTCCATATATTCAAATAGTTGTATCTCGGCCAAATATTGTCCTATCTTAACAAACCGTATATCAATGGAAAAGCTTATTTATTCAGCTTTTAGATGATGTATAAATCTCAATTTCGAAAAATTGACCATTATGACTGGTTTTGTGGTCCTGGGTCACAAATGTCATGCGATGATGTTTATCTGAGAATTTATTTTCCAAATTTTAAGACCTGCCAAGGACCAGATAATTATTTATTATGTCCTGACACAGAAAACCGTGAAATTCAATAGGGTGTCCTAACTTTTTCACATGACTGTATATAGTTATATAACTATATTTAAATAAAAAGAAAAATATTAAAAAATACACTGAAATACAGGCTTTAAGTTAATGAACTAAACCGTAACTAAAGAAATTCTAAGAAAAATTTTCAGTTCAGTATGCTAGGGAAAGGGGAACTACACTTGAATGAGATCTGCCAAACATATATAATAATGACATATGCACACAAGTCAGAGAACGGACCACTGCTTCTAGAGTTACACAGGCCTTAGGTGTGGGTCTCCACAAGACCCCATCCAGACAGCTGCCGAAGACATTAACTCTATTCTGTTACAACAGAGCCCCTTTTGTTCTGTGTGTTAACATGTTTTTGACATTTACATTGGCAGCTATAGAGTGTCTGGAGCATATTCTGGACCATACTGAGGAAAACTGAGAGGCCAAGTTTGCTGGAGGTGCAGTACACATGAGCTTTTTATCGAACGCTGTCATTTGTCACTGACGACAGTTTCGTTGCATGTTCAGCTCTCTGGCAGAACATTGAAAAACTGCAATGCTTAGATTCATATCTTAAAGGTAATATTGCAACATCTGGAATTTCAATATTCTAGCCCAAAAGTTGCTTAAAATATTAGGTAGGCTTTGCATGTTCATTCTTGGGGCTAGAAATTCACCAGGAGGTAGATCATACAAGAGATGATTTCATAACAGTTGCACCACTTGTAATAATGTGCAGTATTTCAGTGAAAACCACTGATATTAAAGGATTAGTTCTCTTTCAGAATAAAATTTCCTCATAATTTACTCACCCCCATGTCATCCAAGATGTTTATGTCTTTCTTTCTTCAGTAAAAAAAGGAAATTAAGGTTGGGAGCCTACAAGTTGAAGGTCCAAACTGCAGTTTCAATGCAACTTCAAAGAAGATGACAGCTTATCTAGTGAAACGATCTGTCATTTTCTAAAAACAAATAATAACAATGTGTATTCTTGCACTAGCTAGACTTCACGTATTACATCAGGGGTCACCAAATTTGTTCCTGGAGGGCCTGCAGAGTCCTGCAGAGTTTACCTCCAACTTTGTCAACACACCTGCCTGAAAGTTTCAAGTATAGTAAGACCTTGATTAGCTGGTTCAGGTGTGTTTGATTAGGGTTGGAGATAAACTCTGCAGGGACACCGGCCTTCTAGGACTGGGTCTGGTGACCCCTGCATTACATAGTCACACCGGAAAGGTCACGTGTGACGTAGGCGAAAGTACCAACCCAGTGTTTACAAAGCGAACATGCAAAGAAAGTCAACCACCCTTTACAAAAAAAAAAAAAAAATTGGGCCTTCAACCCGTTAAAAACCCCGTTGAACTTCACTATATGTGAATCTGCACCACAAAATCAGCCTTATGTAGCACGGGTATATTTGTAGCAATAGCCAACAATACATTGTATGGGTCAAAATGATCTATTTTTATAGACTTTTATGTCAAAAATCATTAGTATAGGCCTTTATCACACTTCCACGTTTACAAAGCGGAAGTTTCAAATAGTAGCGTAAAAAAAACTTCCACTGCAGCATTTATCAATGGCTGTGCCCATAGCAGGAGATAGTTGTGATTTATTAATGTAAAAATATAAACAGCAAACTCAGTTTACAATCATTAGTTGGGTGTTGTGACCAAGGAAGATGGTTTAATGACATCCCGACGTATATTTTGTGTGCGCAAGCCATACTGTATGTGTATGCGCAATACTGCAGAGTCTGACCACATTACGTTATTACAAAACTGCAAGAAAACAATACAAAGAGCATTTCACATTAAAGAGCATTTCAGTTAGCAAAAGCTTAAAATATTTATTATGACTAAAGACTGTTTTGGATGATTATGTATTAAACAATAATACTCACATTTTTCATGCACTTACTTTACGATGCAATCCTCAGTAATTACATCAAATTAAAGTTGTTCAAATAAACAAATATTTCTGGCCCACAGGCAATTATTCCAAAACAACAATATTGATCATCTTAAACGAGTCATATATTCTCTGTAATTGAGTGTGTTTACTGAATAGCATTATACTTTATACAAAACGGAAGGTTAATAAATATACTGCAAGAATAAAAAAATGTATTAAAAATAAATGTGAATCACTCCGATTATTCCTCTGGGAGTAATTTGAGCAGCGTGCTGCTATTCATTACTCATGAGGGCAACAGTGGCAGCGCTGATGATCGCGTCGATCAGATAATGTTACACGTTAAAATGAAGGATGACATACATAGTAGGGTGTCAGTAAAAAAAAAATAAACAGTTCTACATATTGCCGTTTTTTGAGAAGTCCAACTAAATAAGTTTAGTTTTCTTCACAAAACTGACGTCTGTTCATTGACAATAATACAGGCTAAAATCCCTTTACGCTACTAATCGCAGCCGGATGTGAAGACACACGGACTGTGATAAAGGTCTATTAAAGGAGAAGTTCACTTCCAGAACAAAAATTTGCAGATAATGTACTCACCCCCTTGTCATCCAAGATGTTCGTGTCTTTCTTTCTTCAGTCGCAAAGAAATTATGTTTTTTGAGGAAAACATTTCAGCATTTTTCTCCATTATACAAAACTCTGATTTGCACTCACATAAAGCAAACTAACTATTAATTCATCACCAGAGGACAAGGACACAAATGTTTCAGCTCGCAGCTTCTTCAGTGTGTTAAACAACATAAAACTTCCACCCACTTTTCAAATCACTGATATGACGTCATCGTTCATTCACCAATGTTCATTCATTTAATTTTTTAAACAGCTTACATTCAGTTACCACACACATTATTAAACCCATCACAATTCTACAATATACATCTTATTTGATTAAAAGTTACATAGAATTACATATCTATCGCTCTTATATTAACAGGCACATTAAACATGAAATCTTCAATGATTAAACTCATCGGACATGCGTCGTCATTAATAATCACTGATTCTCTCACTAAATGCTCGAGATCTACTTCATATTGATTGAATTCTAATTCATTAAAGACAGAAAGATCCAATTCCTCATTCAAACCATTTGGAATAAATGATGTAAGTTCATTTTTAAGCATTTTTCTCCATATAATGGACTGATATGGTGCCCCGAGTTTGAACTTTCCAAATGCAGTTTAAATGCAGCTTCAAACAATCCCAAATGCGGTTTTAAATGATCCCAGCCAAGGAAAAAGGGTCTTATCTAGCGAAACGATTGGTTATTTTCATTAAAAAAAAAAAAAAATTAAATACTTTTTAATCTCAATCACTCATCTTATCATGCTCTCCCTGAACTCTTCAAAAATCATTTCAAAATCACCCTACACTCTTAAAAATAAAGGTGCTTCAAAAGGTTCTTCAAGCAATGCCATAGAAGAACCATTTTTAGTTCCACAAAGAACCATTCAGTCAAAGGTTATTTAAAGAACCATTTCTTGCTTATCTTTTTATAATCTGAACAACCTTATATGCCACAAAGAACCTTTTGTAAAACAGAAATGTTCTTCAGATGTTAAAGGTTCTTTATGGAACCATTTAGACAAAAAGGTTCTTCTATGGCATCGTGAAGCACCTTTATTTTTAAAAGTGTACATCGCTGGAAAAGTACCAACCCAGTCTTTGCAAAGTGAACATGCAA
>JAHKKF010536428.1:17555-42228 GCA_019740295.1 Labeo calbasu
TGTCATGAACCGTCGACAAGACGAGAGTTTGACATTAAAAAGTATATAAATTGTACTATTTTTATGAAAATAATCATTTCGCTAGATAAGACCCTTCTCGTTTACAACCGCATTTGGGATCATGTGAAGCCACATTCGAACTGCACTTTGGAAGTTCAAACTTGGGGCACCATTGAAGTCCACTATATGGAGAAAAATGCTGAAATGTTTTCCTCAAAAAACACAATTTCTTTACGACTGAAGAAAGAAAAACATGAACATCTTGACAAGGATGACAAGGGGGTGAGTACATTATCTGTAAATTTTTGTTCTGGAAGTGGACATCTCCTTTAAGTAAAGATCATGTTCCATGAAAAACCTAATTTTTGATTAGTAATATGCATTGCTAAAAACTTGGACATTTGGACAACTTTAAAGGCGATTTTCTTAATATTTCGATTTTTTTGCACCCTCAGATATTCAAATAGTTGTATCTTGGTCAAATATTGTCTGATCCTAGCAAACCATACATCAGTAGAAAGCAGATTAGATTTCAGATGATCTACATATCTCACTTTCAAAAAATTTACCCTTACGACTGCTTTTGTGGTCCAGGATCACAAATGTAGAAAATCCTGGAATGTCTTCCATAAAAACCGTATTTCTTTCCGACTGAAGAAGGAAAGACATGAACATCTTGGATGACGCGTTCTAATATGCTGATTAGCTGCTCAAGAAATATTTCTTGTTTTTATCAGTGATGAAAACTGCTGTGCTGCTGTAAATTTTTTTACGATGCTTTAATTTATAGAAAGTTCAAAAGAGCAGCATTTACTTGAAACAGAAATCTTTTGTAACATTATAAAGGTGTTTACAGAATCATGAATCCCACAAACCCTCCATTTTATTTACTGACCACCGGAATCCGGTTATACTTTAGACTTTTGTGCCACAACACTCTTGGGCAGATTTATGATGTCAGTCCAGCTCTTTACCTTGACGTATTGTGCTTGCAGTTTTGCGTGTTAAAGTTGCATGCTACTGAGCACATTGGGAGAGCTTACTAACACATAAATCACTGCACAGTTCAGAATTTGGGTACTTCAATGTAAGTCAAGGGTTATGTCCTTCAGTCTTTACTTTTATTCAGCCTCTTTATCTCCCTCTCTCTTTAGCCATGAGGGTTTCAAGCATCAGTCATAGACCATCTCACTTCAGCTGTCAGTATCTGATCTATTATAGCTCTAATAAAAACTGCATAGACCTGACTAAGACCAGACCTCACACCTCAGGACTTTACACATACACACACACCAGGTAAAGACAGATAACTGCGGCCCATTTGGAGTCCCATTTAAGCTATATTTACTTATCATCCCCTGCCAGTGGCGCTCTTTTGTTTGTCCACAGGAGAGAATCTGAAGGTGACCTTCAGAGAACTAACACAGGATACTCACACAAACCACAGTCCTTAGAGATTTGAACACCTTGTCTACATTCACACAGCCATGGAATGCACTTGTCAGTCCTGTTTAGAAAGCTAAACACAGTTCTGTTCACAGTTCAGCTATGACAGAGTGACAACTGCATTCAATAACCAAAGTGACAGGAGTCACAACCAAATTTTGAGAGCAAGTAGTTGTCTGTCACACCACTGACACAAGGAAATTTGAGTTTGTCAGAATACATGACTACTTTTGAATGGCTGTCTGTGTTAGGGCTACCTGAAGAAATAAGGATATTGGGCCTCCTTCATGAAAAACAAGGAGAATAACCTTCTGTGTAAATTGTTCATATATTCATGGAGTTTTATATAAGACACTGTATATTTCATTTGAACTACATTACATAAAATACATAGAATAGTGGCAAATTAAAATGCTGATTTTAAAACAACCCAATTTGGGTTATTTGGTAACCCAGTACTGGGTAAATATTAGACAGAACACATGTTGGGTTGTTTTGACTCAGCTGGTTGGGTTAAATGTTTTTACCCAACATGCTGGGTTGTTTTATTTAAGTCAACTATTGTTTAAAAATGATTATAGTGCTGGCTTAAAATGGGCTGGAAATTAAAAATCACACAGAATTACAGAGGCAACAGCAATAATCAAAAGATGAACATTTATTATTAAACAAGAACACCCATGGACAAAAATAAGACAATATTTTACAATATTACATATATTTGAACTAGTTTAATAAGCATTTTAGAAATAAAAAAATGGAACATTTAAAAAGTAGCATTTTAATTCAAGTGTATTCAGTCGTTCTCTGTAATCACTTTTCACTGAAATAGCGCTAAAGGTCTTTGCACACGAAATTTTCGCACGTTAAAAATAAATTCCTTGTGTTGTGTCAAAAAACCTTGAGTTGTGTGAATCATGTTTACACACTGCCTCTGAACCTTTTGTCAGTCATTAAAAATTGGAATCAGTTCAGTTTTTCTGCGCTTTTGCATCCGTAGCAAGCATTTTTATAGGAAAGGATGACGAATAAACTATAATGAAAAAACGAAAAAAAATGCATACGAAAATTTCTGATTCTGTCCTTAACTCTCATGCCGATGTGTCTGCGAAATCTGAGCCGGTAATCTGAGCCGGCTGTTTCACTCATAGCTGAAAGATAACATGACTGACTCCATAACCTGCCCATAAACAAACAGTACTAAGATTAGAGAATATTTTAACATCAAATTAAATTCAGCATTATAACAAATCAGTTTGTTATGCAAGACAAAAGGCGTTTCCATCATGCAAAATGACTGCTGCTAATGCAGCTGACTGACATCTCATCCTTGTGTTACATTGCATAAAATAATTTACAGCACAGTAAAGACTTGAAATAATGAAATAAAGTGTGTACAAACCTTTATTTTGCTGAAGTAGTGCACCAAATTGGTGGCGCTGTGAACCGCTCTCCTGTAAAGGAAGCAAAAAGCCTTCGCTCTGACTGTAACAGCTGGGTGTTTCGTCAGAGACAGGCTCAACCCAGCAGTTGGGTAGAAAAAAATAACCCAATATTTAATAACCCTTTAAAATGACTCGCTTAGTTACAGAAAAACCACCCAACACCTGGGTAAACTTTAAACACAACCCAATTAAATGATCCAGCAGACTGAACCCGGCATTTGGGTTTAAAAAAAATAAATAAATAAATAACCTAGCATTTTTTAGAGTGTAGTTAACATTCTGTTTAAGTTCTTAGGTTGTCAAACAAAAACTTCCATGTAACATTCTGGGAACTTTAGTTTATAGTATTTAAACTAAAACCTAAAAAGAACATTCTGAGATTGTTCCGAAAATGATGGTTCCCAAAACATAATCAAATTAAAACTATATTGGTGTTTAGTAAACACAATCTTGATAAAGCGGTTTAAATATAGCCTTATATGACTAGTTATAGTATTACATGTTACAAGATTGCTTGACCTTAAAGGGATAGTTCACTCAAAAATGAAAATTCTGTCATTAATTACTCACCCTCATGTCTTTTCAAACCTTGAAGACCTTCGGATGAAGACCGTTCATCTTTGGAACACAAATTAAGATATTTTTGATGAAATCTAAGAGCTTTCGGACCTTGCACAGACGGCACGTTCAAGGCCCAGAAAGGTAGTAAGGGCATCATTAAAGTAGTCCATGTCGTTCAACCTTAATTTTCAACGACTTTATTTGATATCTTCTCTTCCATGTCAGTCTTCAACAGAAGCTGTCGTGATACTCTTATGAAAGGTTGAACCACTGATTTCACATGGAATAATTTAACATGTTCTTTAATGTCCTTACTACCTTTCTAGGCCTTGAAGTTACATTGCTGTCTATGCAGGGTCAGAAAACTCTTGGATTTCATCAAAAATATCTTAATTTGTGTTCTGATGAACGAAGGTATTACGGGTTTGGAATGACATGAGGGTGAGTAATTAATGACAGAATTTTCATTTTGGGGTTAACTATCCCTTTAAATCTTTTAAAGTTGCATTAGCATCAACAAACGTAATTGCAAAAAGTAATGTTTTCAAACGGGTTGGCCCAACTGCTTGAAATTGTTGCAGACATATAAGAATATTGCATCCAAGTTTGAGACACCAAGCAGTCACTCCTTCAAATAAGTCTCTCTTGTTGCAATCTCATGAGCAATTAGTGACTATACCAAATGTATGTGTACGTTTTGTTCTCTAGTGGTGGTCCAAATCTGGTAGAGTTCAAGTAAAATCTGAGTCAAGTAAATGTTCTTTGATTCTTCTGTACTGTACTGTAGGTCTTTGGCTACTTTGCTCTTTAAAGAGTCGTTCCTAAAATAACCTCATTCTAATCTCTCTTTCACAGTCCATTACTTTGACTGGCAGGTGGGTCATTCTGACTGGAGATAATGGAACATGCTGGTCTGCCCTCCCTCTGTTTCTGTCTGTCTGTCGCTCTCTCTCTCTCTCTTTCTATCTTTCAGTTATATTATAAAAATGAAAGAGGTCGAGACCTGCTTACGGCATGTATTTAACTTTCTAGGACTTTTTGCGGTGACTGATAAATTCTCCCTGAAGTCGCCCTTTCAGTATTCCAACTAAAGGACACCTCGGCTGCACCCCCCAGAAAAAAAAAGGATAAATCCGGTTCCTACAGAATAACACTCTATCCATTCTCCTGCTTTTTTCCCCGCTGCATCCCATAATACTTACTTCAATGTCTACCCTCCCTATGAGGCAAAAGCTTAGCTCGGGACAGAGTGTATTTACTGCTTCACACCATTGTGAGATTTAAAGGTGAACTTCACTGCCTTTCAGCGCTAAATCCAATTCGTCCAGGATTATGCCAATACCAATATAAGTGGAATTGATTGTTTTTCCACATTGAGTTTAAAAGAATTATTTAACAAAGTTTTTTTCAGTGCTCTTTGTGTGTGGTGAAGCTCAACAATGCAGCCATTCAAGGAGGGCTTGCTCTTTGTGCTTCTGCGCTTTACCATTTGTACTCCGTAAGGTTGGCTGTGCATCTGTGGCGGAGGTTACAATGGCTGATCGCTTGGGAGAATGAGGGATAGAGAAAGGAGATTGTGCCTCTAATAATCACCCACATGAAAAATCATTTTCTGTATCTCAGAACAAAAGCAATAACAGACCCGTCGTCATGGCTACGACAGCCCTCTTTAAAGACGAAACATGAGACCTCTGTCTCATAAACACCTCTCGTTCTATCCGGTTTCCCCTTTCTCTCTGATGAAGGAGGCAGACCGGAGCCCAGCAGGTCTAAACGATGGTCTAATGGATGTGCGTTTAAAGCCCCCCATTCCCCAGTAATCACAGCTTCTACGTGGCCACATCTATCACTGCGGCAACAAATATTACTTCTCATATGTCCTGCTCTCGTCTGTCTTTGGGAGTCGGTGTGAGAGAATGAGTGCATGTGTGTACAGGACAGTTTAATGGAAGGACCCTCTATCAGGAGACAAGTTGTTTTGATGGTGACTCCAAACAAAATCATTTTGACTGCAGTTCCTGCATTGATTGACAGAGCTGAAACCCCCCCCCCCAAAAAAAAAACAGGAGAGATAATAGAGAGCCAAAACTGGCATGCAATATTCCGGAAACATTACTTTAGTAGTAAAACATTAAAGGAGTAGTTCACTCCCAGAACAAAAAATTACAGATAATGTACTCACCCCTTGTCATCCAAGATGTTCATGTCTTTCTTTCTTCAGTCTGAAAGAAATTATGTTTTTTGAAGAAAACATTTCAGGATTTCTTTTCATATAATGGATATGTATGGTGCCCCCGAGTTAAACTTCCAAAATGTAGTTTAAATGCAGTTTTAAAGAGCTCTAAATGATCCCAGCCGTGGAAGAAGTGTCTTATCTAGTGAAACAATATACAATTTATATACTTATTGTTTGTATTCCTTTTTTTTTTATGTCGACAAAATCCAATCTCATTTTCTCCTCCAACTTCAAAACCGTCGTTAGTTCGGAAGTGAACGACTCCTTTAAAGAATGTTCCCAGAACATAGGATTTGGTTTACAAAAATTCCTCCAAAACAGTACTTGATTGAAGGGGCTAAAAAAATGTTAATGAGAAATGGCCAAACATGACATTTTTTGATCTAATATACATAAATAAATCATAATTAAATGGGCTCATATCCTATGCATTGTATTTGTTTTTCTTTTCCTTTTCATTTTTTTTTTTTTTTTTGCTGGACCTGAACCTACATTTACACATTTGCTAGATGCTTTTAACAGCTTACAGTAAATGCAAGGTTTACATTGAGGGAATCNTCTAATATACATAAATAAATCATAATTAAATGGGCTCATATCCTATGCATTGTATTTGTTTTTCTTTTCCTTTTCATTTTTTTTTTTTTTTTGCTGGACCTGAACCTACATTTACACATTTGCTAGATGCTTTTAACAGCTTACAGTAAATGCAAGGTTTACATTGAGGGAATCAAACCCGTGATTATGTAATTAGTGCCGTAGTCTATCAAATGAGCTAAAGGTAGACTAGGCTACATTCACACTGCGAGCCTTAGTGCTTAAAGTGATCATCGGATGCTAAGTTCACTTTTACATGTTGTTTGAACATTTTAACGGTATTGGGAGTGTATGTACAAATCTACCCTATAATGATAAAAATTCATGCAGTGGTTTTTAATTAATACGTAAAAATAATAATCCCTTTTTCAAATCGAGCCATTCTCAGATGCCTGTCGTTGTGGCGTCACACCGGCAGAGGCTGCTCCCACAATAGTTGATTGACATGAGCGTTTTACCTCAGATCAGCTGTCAAAGTCTGACCTCCACTGTTTTGATGCCGGAGCAGGGATGTAAGTTAGACAATAATATCTCCGATTGAGCGATTGAGGTGTTGTGTTGCTGGATGTAATAATGAACGTAGTAGTCGTCATTTACTCTCCACATCTGAGCCGCTGAAGATGCAGTGGATTACGTTTGTTTGTGAAGGGAATGTGCCTCCCGATCTACATATATCCGTCTATGTTCACGCAAATCATTCGTGATCCAGCCTCACTTCCAGCAGAAGTGAGTATAAGGGTTTTTTTTATGAATCTTTGCGATCGCCTTTCCTAATAATGTGCTAGTTTGCAAGTTTAGCAGCTAAACGCAGCTAAAGTAAACATGCTCGTCACTCCACAGAGAGAAGAGAGGGGCGGGGCGAGCAGAGCTCATTTGCATTTAAAGGAGTCTCGACCAGAATCGGATGATTTTTGCAGAGCTGATTTTGGCAAGGTAAAAAGGGTGTTGTTTTACTCTACTATTGAGAATTTTTAACCAAAGTATATTATAGACTTTTCATTAAGACCCTAAAGAATAATATCAACCTGTGGAAAATGGCCATCCGATGACCCCTTTAATTCCGTGCTCAATTTCCAGTGCGAACTGATCATGGTTCTGACCCGGCCCATGCACAAAAAAAAAAGACACTACGAACAGGGTTGCAACATTTTTACAACAAACCATCCAATTGTTTCTCAAAACTAGTCAAAAACAATCATGTTGTGGGGTGTAAATATTGTGTTTGTGGGGCCACTTCAACCCACTGAGTTAAAAAACTACCTGTGGCAACAGTGAAAAGTAGCCCAATTGCACAGCGTGCTGCCCACTTGCACAGCGTGCTGTCATATGGAACTAAACACGGAGGACATAAAGTAAGCGATTATGTGTTTATTTATAGTGTGACCTGCTGCAAAAGCCATTGAAATTATGAGCAGGCAATATGAAAAATAAAGACAAAGATGTGACAAAAGAGAGCAGAGTTTTTAAACTTTTATGATACGTGCCCTCATTCTGCTTGCATATAGAGTTGTCACTGTACTACTTAAAAGTTCTGACACATCACATTTCCACTAACTACCTTTTGCAAATGTCTTGATAACTTTGGGCATGTAAAATCTTTGAAGTGATTCACATAAGTGCAGAATCGTGACAAATGTTCATCACAAATGACGTAAAAGTCGCATAAAAATGATATGACTGGTTAGACTGCAATCGCATTGCAAAATATCTGACCTGCATTGGATTTAGTACCACATATAAAAGGGGCACAAAGCGGAATTGAAAAGATCAGATTCCATGTGGTTTGTGCTGTTCACACTGTCATGACAGGTCACACAAAAACAAAAAAAAAAAACAAAAAAAAAAAACCACCAAAAAACCAATTCAGATTTAGGTCACATTTGCCTGCAGTATGAAGTAGCCATATTGTTTATAACAAAGTCTGTACCACCATAACAGCCTTCTGCAGTCTAACAAAGTGTCCTGACCAAACACAATAAAGCGACAAGCAATAAAATATATTCGTTCAATATTAAACAAAGTTTTTCTATCCAACCCTGACAGTGATAAGTGACACTACATTTCATCAATCTCTTGGTTTCTCTTTCTACACTGTCACTGTAAAACATGTAAGTAAGTATCTGAAAAGCCCAAGTAAAATCTGATTCTTCATGATCTGACCCCTTTAAAGTGTGGGCATTATGTTTTTAAATTAAATAAATATATAGACTTATGAAATCAACATTTGTAAGACTTTCTTGTGGTATAGGCCATAAATTAGTTTCAAGGTTTTGAGAGGCTAACCTTGTAGGTTCCTCCCTTGGGGTCACTTTCATGTTCTTTCTAATCTGTAAATGAATTAGTACTTCAATCAAGGACTATTTGCTTTCTCACATGGATCATGTTGGTATGTGAAAAAAGGGGAACCTTTATAGATTCTCACTAGTGAGATTAACTACCAGCCTTTATTTGAGAAAATCAAAAAGAAGGCATCCATTAATTTAATCAGTTTGTTCTGTTGTGGTGTATTCATGCATATTTTCACAAATCATGGCCTTTGTCCATTGGAACGAGGCCCATGCTTCTCTATCAAGAGGGCATCAAGACATCTAATTTTAAAAGTTTGATTCCTAGACCTGGAAAGCTATGTAAATTAATAAAGTCTTAAATTGCCATGGGTATTTTTATAATGATCAACATACACACTTCTAGTTATCTCAGGCTCTCAGTTATACAATATTTTATTGGGTATAAAGTTTTATTGGGTATAAAGTGGGTATAAACTGAGTATATATATATCTATATATATATATCCTCAAGCCCGGTTCAGACGACACAATTTTAGCATGATTTTGGCACAATTTGCTTGACGCAAAGTGTCGTGGGGATTCGTAAACAACAATGGGCGTCGGGCCTCAGGATGCAAGATTCCATCATATTATCTCGTGTCATAGTGGACTACAACCTATGCCACATCTGCGACATTTCACGGCGTCACCACAGAAAGGTCCACAGAAAGGCTTTGAAACACGCTGCGTTATTCAATGTGTTGACGTAATTTAAACTCAAACAGGAAGATGCTATTGGCTATTTAAAACACGGAGCAGGACATACCATGCTTTTTTAAACAGCCAAAAGCTTTTTGTTTATATTACAGCTTGGGCCAGAGCTGTTGAGCTTTTTGTGGAGCTATGGCAACAGTTCTCCTGCATTCATGGTGTTTTCATGAGGGACTACCGTGACAGAGTGAAAAAAAAAGGTGAAATAAAAAACATTTTACCTTAGTTTTTATTTGACAGTCTATACTGTCCATGCAATCCAGATTTGTGTCCACTGTCAGGTTTTATTTCTTTTTTAGGCTTTTCTGATGACAAGACAGAGCAAAACACGCTGTTTGCTAGCCACTGTTTGTTTACGCTCATGGCACCCTCTGCCTAGTCTCGCCGTATGGACGACAGCTCGCACGTCATTAAAGATGGCAACCGATGAACAGTCGGGTAGTCTGACATGTTTCTTGTTCAAGACACAAGATTTTAGGAGGCAAAATCACATAATCTGACACAGTGACTGTCGTAACCGACAGAAAACCACCCATCATTATACGGTAAATCACCACGACTGGAAAAATCATTCAAATTCTTGGTTTTGAAAGAGTGGGATTCCTCAAGAACATTCAGCTCTTAAAATGTATGGAATCATAAATCACTTAATTGTAATTATAATTGTTTTAGTTAGTCTTTTAACTTACAGCTAGAAGCTAGAAGTGTCTTTTCGCATACATTGCTGTGGAGTCAGCAAGGTTTAAGCATCTCTGCTTTGGTACAGTCTACACATTGGGCTTGGGGGCCTTTAAAATGTTTGTCCCAGGCCCGGTGAATTTTAGCGATAGCTCTGGCACAAACTAAAAAAAAAAAAAATACTATTAAAAAGTATTCCTCTGCGAACATGGATTTATGGTTAATACATTCCAGACATTTACTACCTGAGATGCCAATAAGCTACGCTACAAGGGGATGAATATGGGTTTGTAAAACAATCTATTCCTTGCAGAACAGTTATTATTGTTTTTGTTTCTAACATATTGCCCAAGCTACCATAGATCCATCTATATTCTCCCACCTCGGTGGGAGAGCAAGGGAAACTGTGCAAAAAAAATCACGACTAAAGAGAAAGAAGTGTATGAGAGAGATGACGGTTTGATGTGACATACAGTTGATTGTTAAGGACTGAGCTCTCCCCCTGCTGTGTTTGTCAAACTGTCTCAAGTTTGGCCTGCTGCTGCTGCTGCTGCTGAAATAATTAAACCCAGACACACATCAGACCGTGATCTTCCTCAACATACAGACAGGTGTGAATAAAAAAGAGAGGGGAAGATGTGAATTGTAAAAGTTATTAAAATGTGAAATGCACAGAGGTGGATTCACTGTAATTAATCAGTTTATCAGAGGGGTACCATTATAATCGATGGGGAAATTAAATATCTAGATTCATCACCCCAATTTTGCTGAGATAATGCCTTAATTTTAAGGATTCCTTTAAGGATTGGGTATTGAAACACATTTCACAAATTGATTTGATTTTGATTTACAAGCTCAATTCAGTTTGCACATTTTTCTTAAGAAAACTAAAACTAAGCTAAATATTTGGTACATTACTATAATATCAAAGGTTAGTTGACAACAGTTAATAGTCTGTTATATTAATGTTTTATTAATTAATAAAAATGTATAATAATTATAATTAATAATAAAATTAATACAATTAATAATAATTTACATTTTATTACATTCAGTTAGATTCAACTATTAATTTTATTTGTTATTAATTTTATATCTATGATTTTTAGATATAATAATCAATAATTAAAAAAAATTGTCATATTTGCACATAAGGTAGTTTTATACCAACTTTCAAATGATATAATTTTTTGCTACTTCAGTTTGTTGATGATATATATTTAAATGGTAACTGTCATGACAACTTGTGTTGTCATGTAGGACCACACAAAAACATTTTAGTAAAATATTTATATAAAATATAAAGGGATAAGGTGTGTTATGGGAGCATCAGATTTCTTTTACAACTTTTTGTTGCAAATTGTTTTAAAGTAAAAATTGCTAAAATCATTGCTATAGTTTGATTGCTAACAAAGACGACAGCTATTGCCCCTATATTGTTAAAAATTAGGGATGTAACAATTACCGGTTTGACAATAAATCATGATAAAATTCCCCACGGTTAGTATTACCGTTTCGTATTTTAATTATCATTAAAACCGTATTTGATTACCGCGATTTGAACAACTAATAAAAAATTCTAACTAATAATAAATACTGTACAGCATAAAGCACAATTTTAAGTAACAGTCTCATTTACGCACGCCACGCAGACTAGTTTCATTTTGTGTGGAAAGACGGCGGATGTTTTAAGAGAGCTAAGGGCAATAGGCGCCAATCCCCACGGAAATAATCGAGCACCCACGGAAAAACACGAGATAGTCTCCGTTCATTTTAAGCAATAAGAAATGCATTGCAACTTTTACGACTTTATTCTCGTTTTCATAGTTCATTTGAAGCCGTTTTTGGCGTTATTTTAATGGTATTATTTAATGGGATATTATTTTTACAGATTAATTAAAAACCACTGCATGGATTTTTATCATTATAGGGTAGATTTGTACATGCACTGCCAACACATATTAATGTTCAAACAGCATGAAAAAGTTACTAAGTAACTTAGCATCGGATGACCCCTTTAAGTGTGCGCCCTCAAACATTGTCCTGTGTGCGTGCGAATAAGTGCTTATTTTAAACAGGTATTTATTAAATCATTTTATTTAGTGAAGCGCAACCCTCAAAGAAAGAACGTGTGTATTATTTGGTAACTAATGTATTTGCAGCCTGTATGTTTCACTTCGCAATTGGGGGTTGGGCACCCACCGGCAGAAACATAAATCGGGAATTATGTTGAATATATGAATTAATGAATTATATGAATGTACCTCTGAAGGTTCTGATTGTCTTCAGAAAAGATTCGATGGCATTTTGTTTTCACCTTCGCCCCATGTAATATCTAAAGTAGTGTTCATGACGCAATGCTCCTCTATCCACTGAGTTCACGGAAACAGCTGTAATTCAGCTTTTCCATAAGCGCCATCTAGTGTCATACAGTGGATTTACAGAGACTTACATTTACATTTAGCTTGTGTGCCGTTTTTGTCTGGCCAAAAAACGGACCGAATTTGCATGCCCTGCTGTAGCATAAATTCTGACCGATTGATAAAAAACAAGCTTAAGTGGATTTTACACATTTAAATATGCAAATAAAAAGTCATTTTATTAGTTTTTTTTTTTTTTTGTTGATTTTAAATATAAAACTTGGTGAAGTGATTTATGTGTCAGTATATTTTGAACATTTTCAGTACATTTTAACAATAACGTGATCATTTTGGTCACTATAATCGTGATCAGAAATTTTCATACCGTTACATCCCTATTAAAAATGAATACTTTTTACCTTAAAAACTTGAACTGTTTTACAGTAAAATAACATTATTTTCTTGTTAAATTTAATCTTTAACCACAAATGTTAACTTACAATTAACAATCAGTTTTTTTGTTTAAAAAAAAAACATTTTACAGTAAAATTACATTGTTTTCTAATGGTAATTTAACAGTTAACCAGCAGATTTTTACAACTGATTTTCACTAGCATCATATATACGCTAGTATTTTTTTTTTTTTTTTTCAAAAGACCTACATGTGTAGTGTGTCCAGTCTGCTCAGACTTTGAGACATCTCCAAGGTTTCCCTTGATCCCCGGCGGGGGTCCAAATGAATGTGTTTTGGAGTGTGTGGGCATCTGTGTATGAATGTGTTTGAGCATCAAAGGTCCACTCTAGGGGACTAGAGTACTCAGGAGCAGATGCTGCATGTGTGCTTAGAGCTGTGGAGAGAGAGAAACGAAACCCCTAAACAGATGATCCTGCAATAACATAAATCTACCATCTCATCTCATTAGATTACATTACTTTACAAGACCACAAGAACAGACTGCTCATGTATGAGTTTGCATTAAATAGAAAGAAAAACAGTGAGGATACTGGCTTGAGATTACAATTATGTGCAATATAAACAAAACAACATGCGCAATGTTATGAGATATTTTGAAGGGTCATTCTATGATTGCGGTGACACTGCAGCTGAAAAAGATTCTCAAAAAGAAACGTGACAATCCTACATTATACCCACTATGTTTTTTAATTAGCTAATATTAGTTATGCATAGTCACACAAATTTCAATTTGTAATTTACCATTGACAGACATTCTCTGAGTTCAGTAAGGCTATGCAATGTAACACCTAATTAAAAGTCACCAGAACCAGTCACATCACTATTGACCATTTTTATAATTAAGCTGATTTTCAAGAAAAATAACATTTTTAACAAAAAACAAAAACAGCAGTATTGATATCCATTCAAAAGGTAATGACTCTTCTGTTCATTGCAAAAAGTACTATGGTGCCACATTCATTTTGTTAATTAATTTTTTTAAGTTTCTTTTTGATAAAGGAAAAATAACGGAAACTTTAAACTGAATTAATTTTTGGTAAGAAGGCCTGCAAACAGTACTGCTGTTACAAAAGAAATACATAACAACAATGTCAACAAAATAATACAAAAACCGAATTAAATGAACAAAATAAACTTGACTGGCCAAGAGCAATAACAGCAACAGTTCACCCAAAATACACATAGTCATTTGCTCACCTTTGTTGACGTTTTCATCCATGAAATACAAATGATGGAATAGGAAGAGCGTTACTGTCAAGCTCCAAAAAAAATGCAAAAAAAAAAATAGTCGATAAAATTCCTGTTCTATATTCCAAGTTTTTTTTAAATCATTCTAGTTCTCTCACGTTTTTCGAAGTCGAAACAGACCGAAATACGAGCTGTAATTCACTCAAAATCTTACCTTAACCGCATTCAAATCTGCGCATGTGAGAACGTCTGTTTGTTTACGTAAGCGTGGCGCATTGCGCAATAAGCGCACTCGTCATTGGTTCGCGCATCCACCGTCATCGCGGTAAATTTTGAAGGCAAATGTATTAACTTAAGAGTAAAGTGAGTGACTTCACCACAGTTGAATGAAACACAGACTGATTTTCAGTTGATGGATGCATTATATGAGCGTGGTATAGAGCATTTTCATCTCCATTATGTTGTTAAATACCAGTGTAGACAGACATCTCATTTCCTTTTAATATTTTATTTCATGTCTTAATTCAGGTCTAAATGCAGCTGGACAAAAATCAGAACACGCTCTGCATTCTGAGGGTGAGGAGGTGCCATAGGTTATCATTACCATTTATCATTACCAGTCTTTTCCGAAAGGATTCATCTGAGCAAAAACACAAATAACTTATAACCAACAAACTCTCATTTGCATCCTAGAAAGGACATAGTTTTTTTTTTGTTTGTTTTTTTTTTTGTTTTTGTTTTTTGTTTTTTTTTAATCACGCACAGCAGTACAAAATGACATAGACCTTTAAACAGTTACTTTAATAAAGAGCATTTCAAATAAATGCATTTTTAAAGCTAGATTGGAAAATCAGGATGATGATGACCAGCAAATAAAAACTCTTTAGTAACCTAAACCGTCATAAATAGTGTGACGTTTAATAAGTTCACTCTAGTTTTAAATAACACATAGCCTACTCTAAAACTGTTTATGTGCTGCCATCTAGCGTCAGATTGCCAGAATGCCTCTCATTTCCACAGAAAAATCACACGTGATCTACAGTAGTCAGCATTTGAAGTGAGTCAAAACATTTTGTCAAAGTTGTCCTAAAGCCAAAACAATACCCGTTCTTGTCTTAGGACAACTTTGATTAACTTTTTTTATCCTCTTCAAATGTATGACTACTGTATTTACTGTAATATCTTTGAATATTCGCCAATATGTAGTTTCTCCTATACCCCAGTTAGATTATGGAGATTAAATGCCTTTCAGATTCTTATCCTGACAAAAACTAGTCTCACGTGTGCAGTCTTTAGTAAAACAGAAAAAAAAAAAAATAGCACTGTATATAAAAAAATAACACTGTAATAAAATTAGTCAAGGGACCAAAGGTCTGAGTCAGAGTTCTGAACATGAACTCAAACTTTATATTGTCATTGTATTCTGAATGAGCAAAAGTGTTGCTCAGCAGTGAGAGGAGCTGACTAAACACTGATGACTCAGAGCACAGTCAGAGTCTGTTGCGTCACCACTACCGAAGACCTACCTGTGTGTTGACACAAAACAGCTGAACCAAGATATCTGTACATGAATAGAAAGTTTAACTCAGGGCAAAGTCCAAACTATGTGACGATCAGCTGTATAACACTTTAAGAGCATTTATAAATGAACAGGTTGGTTCCAAAACGCGATAAACGCCATTTTTTTTACAAAACTGAGTTCCTGCCTAAATAGGTATTGTACCTGGTCGGTATTGAAAAGGCAGTTTTTAATTTTACGTGTTATTCTGGCATGTTTTCTCCCTATCTTTGCAAACCGCGTTGTAAACAGTAAAGGCGATGCTTTGAATGCACCCTGCATCCTTGTTTTCAGCGTTTAGTAATGTATCACAGACATATCTGACGAATCCTTTCATAAACAAAGCGTACAGATAGTGTAAATAAGAGATTCATTGTGCAGTGTAGAGAGCTTCGTTGATTATATTGGAACTTTGTGAAATCGCGATAAACTAAGATGAGTTACAGCTTTTAATGACTTTTAAGGGAGGTTGTAAATGAAATACTGATTTAATACAGCCGTTAAATAAACAAGAAGTTACTATTAAGTGACTAACATTGTCTGACTGGTTTCTGTGTTTTATGGGAACATTCCAGAAGTGAATCAGAGGTGTAGGCTATTTATATAATTGCTAGGCAATGTACTATTGTTTGCAGAGACACAGTTGCAGCTATTTTAAGACACTTAATTTTCAGTTCAGAGTCTCTTAACAACAACAAGGTAAAACACAACAAATCATTTTTAAAGTAACAGTTTCAAGGTCCAAGAGAATGAGTCAAAGTTTATCCACACCCATCCTATGAATCACTAAAACAAATGATGTAATGCTGCCTGAAATTAAAATTGAGTTACACAGCTTTTTCTGAAATGCCATGTTATTTTTATTTTTAAATACTGAACTGCATATATATAATTTCAACAGCGAAAAATGCACCACAAATTCAAGGCAGAGGGGCAAAAAAAATGCCCCTACAAAATTAAACAATGTATTATGGCTGTTGTGATTAAAATGAAACTTGAAAATGAATGAACAGTGTCAGTTCGCAGAATTACATTTAAATTTCACTCACATTGCATCAGACTGCTCTTACCACACTTTTTTTTACAACGTTGAGCTTTATAACCAACCAATCAGAGGTGCTTAGATTAGTCAGCCAGAAACACCAGAGCTGTCAAATGCGCACGCTCGCAAATTCCCTCGTCATAAAATGCATAACAAAATCCAGATACAATGTAAATAAAAGAATAATTTTGTAGCTTCTGTGATTATAAAGGGAGTTTTCGCATAACTTGCGCTAGAACAGACGCAGACCATGAAATTGATATTGTTTTCTATATCAATATGAATAATCTTAGTTACAATATAAAGAGTAATAATCTACAATACAATTATGTTGCAGCCTTATAAGCTTCTGTTTTTTACATGTATAATTTAAATACACTTTTGAGAACAGTTTAAAATATTGCTAAAAGTAAACACAGTATGGTGATTATAATAATAAGGGGATTATAAAAATTGCCCTTACAAATGTAAGAAAATGCTTGTGGAAATCAGTTCTAGGGGCAAATATTGCTCCTTCATGGGAAAGTTAGACTAATTCCTGAGCCTGTCATGTAGTAATATGATCTGTCACAGTTATAGTCTGTTTTTAGAAATTTTTACTGATGACCTTTACTGTAGCCAACACAACACAAACAAAACAATACAAATCTATCTTTTATCAAACGATCATCATGCTGGATAAGTGTCAACTGAGTGTGTCAAATAGTAAATTTGTCCACACCCAGTTCATATTAATCATGACAAGAACATCACGAAACCAAAGGCAGGCTTCTATTGTATTGCTAAAATGCGTGACATTTACACTGTACATTGTGCATTAAGGTTGCTGTGGGAAGATTAGTGGAAGTCAAAACAGAGGTGTGATCTCAGATAAACGTGATGCAAAAGATGAGGAAGAGTATGATGGAAAAGAATCTTATCAGGGAAGAAAACTGTTATGGCTGATACATTATCTTTGTAGGTTAAATACACAAATGTAGCGTCTGCTTAGGATCAACATGGCCTCACGTTCTACATTTATATGGGTGTTTAATGGTCTATGGTTCCCTTCTTTTTCTCACGAAGATGCTAAACAGATCAACTCTTGTCTCTCCATTGGACTTCAAAAGCGTTCCATGAGGGAGGCAATCACCAGCACCAAGCACCAAAAGTCCTTGGTGGCTGGCAGACTATTCCCAATACACATAACGCACACACATAGAAACATTTTCTTTTTTTTAGACTATATTTAACCAGTTATAAATGTACTTGGTATATGCATGTGTTGCTTGTATGTTTCTATACTATATTAGCCCAGTTACCCCGCGTTATTTGTACTAGTTAATCTCTAAATGCATATTTTCAATGTATGAATGTATCTCTGGTTTAATACCTTCTAGATGCATTCTTGGAATCAAAACGATCTGCTCTTTATTTTCTAAACAATGGTTAGATGTGTTCCTGGGTCAACATATTTTGTTGACCCTGGAACAACATTTCAATCCAAAAATTTAATCTTGTCCACATCCCTACACCTAAACCTAAACTCCCCCATGAGTAATCCCTAAAATTAGAGGAAATGATAGATGATACTGATGTACAAGCACCAAACACTGACTGTAGGCCTAAACTTCACAAAAACTATACACTGTTTTTTCAAATCTGATTGGTTAAGAGGGTCAACAAAGATGTTGATCCAGGAACATGTCGTACTTGGTAAAATTAGGTTCTGCCGTACGGTACTGTACTATATTTTGGGTAAAACTGCATCAATCTCCCAGACCAGCAATAATTAATTGAGAACTTCCATTGTCTACCATATCAGGACTCTTTTTCAGCAACAAAGCCAATGCAAGTAACCTTAGATGCGTGTTTTAAGTTGAGCCCCTTTTTAAGGTGATTTTGCTTCTCTAATGATTCTCATGCGGTCGCTGGTTAACTGATGCTAAATACTGCCATTCTTTATCTTCTCTCACTTTCTTCCTCTATGTATATGTACACGTGTTTTGCTTAGTTTAGTTGTATGTTAGCTACAGTTCCATTTATTAAATTACATATATTCACAATTGATTGTCTCTGTGTGCTGCTCACAATTTGAAGTCCCTGAATATTTGATCTTGCTACATGCTACATTTTGAGTTTACTACAAGTTAAGTTACTGCTAGTACTGACTAAAGTAGGAAAGTTATTCTTTCTTGGCCAGAAAATAACCTTTCCTAGAATTGATAAATGATTATACTGTCTATTCGGTGGACGAACAGATCAAATAACTGTAATGTTAATTCTGCTACAGTTAATTCTGAGATCTGATCAAAATATTCATAATTAATTATAACCAGTTATTTCCTTTTTGAGCTAATTTGCTACACAAATGTATTCGATTAAATGTCAGTGAACACATTAAATAAAAGTGACCAGAGAAAATGATGTATTAATGCGTTTAAGTGCTATAATCAGTCCCGGTGCATCTACCAACCCAGACAATTGATTTCCAAATGATCAGAAAAGAGAAAACCAACAATAAAACAGGAGAAAGTACAAAATTATTATTACTTACTTATTATATTACTATACTATAAAGTAGTAAAACGCATGTAGCCAACTTTTTGATCAGTTCGTCAGTAATATTCAGGAAATTATAGATATTGAATGGATGTTTGAACTTATTTGCATATTTGTTTGTTTGTTTTGTCTTTTTATCCTCATTCCAAATGATCAGAGAAGAGAAAACCAACAATAAAACAAGAGAAAGTACTAAATTATTACTATATTACCATGCTATATAGTAGTAAAACGCATAATCCAGATCGCCCCTGCTGCCTCTACCACGTCTCCTGGCTCTCCCACGCACTGATACGATAGCTCACTTGCTCTGCTATTTCCTCAAACACGCTGAATAGGAACATGACGTAATTTTGGTCTAGAATCAAAGTACTACATGTCTGCCATCTAGTGGTAGGGAATACAAATGAGATATTACACCATATTAGGAACTACAGTCTATTTTATTAAGTATGACGTCTTGTCGCAATTTTGCGACTTTGTCGCTTAAAGGGTTACATTTTTTGGTAAGCTTTTCTCTGCAAGCATGTGGAAAAATGAGCCACTCAGATTTCACTCCCCCGTAACGTGGTAAAGGGATCTTATTATAATGTTACCGCCCCTTAATCTGCACATTTCCACCCACAGTGCAGCCATTGTGCTTTTGCCACACAGATCTAATTTAAACATGTAATTTCTTTCCTAGCTGTTTACCTTCACAGACATAACCGACTGCTTTTGAAGCTTATGTGTGTTTTTAACATGAACTTCTTTGTATTTGAGTTTAAGTGCAATAAGACATGAAAGAGAACTTAGTTTAGTACTTACATGCCATGTGACAGACACTTTCTGTGCGTGTGCTTCAGATGTGTGCACTCAGAAAACCCTATATCAGATGATTAAACTGTTATGGTTTAAAACGCATGATATTAGCACGATAGGCAAAATAATCAAACCAAACAGATGTTTTTGGACACGCGAGCTGTAAAGGCACAGCTGTATTGCGGAAAAGGGGGCGGGGAGCAGCAGCTTATTTGCATTTAAAGAGACATGCACGAAAACAGCATGTTTCTGCTTCCATGCAAAATAAGCATTTTTAAAATGATATAATAAATGATCTGTGGGGTATTTTGAGCTGAAACTTCATAGACACATTTGGGGACACCTGACCTATATTAAATATTGTAAAAAGGGGTATAACAGGTTTCCTTTAAATCAAAATAATATCTAAAAAATTAACCCACAAAATGAAAATGTGTAATATGAGAATACATCCTCAGACGCACATACATTTAACAGCTAATAACCAAAATTACGGACGAAGTGTTTAATTTTGCTTGTGTTGAGCAACTTTGCGGTGAATGATATTGCAGTGTGATTGCATCAGTTTTCATATGTGGTAACTTCAAAAGCTTCTCTGCATGCAGGAAAAAACATCATATATATTTGATATTATGGCATGATGGGATGTGGGATGAATGAACATACTATTATAAGTTATGTTAGATGTGTGTGTGTGTGTGTGTGTGTGTGTGTGTTTTCTATTTTTTGTCTAATGCCATCACAGAGAAAGGCCTAATATTTCTTTTATGTTAATGTGTGTAATTTTTCTATGCAGGTAAACAGTGAAATTAATGACACACAAAAATGAAATGTACTAACACGATCAATTCTGCAGATTTACATACATGAACAACATAAGAATCACCTGACACAGCAATAAAAAATAGCATTAAACTAGTAAATCATTAACAACTGCAAGTCACATTTGTCCTCGACTATGTATGATACTTATTCAAAGCATAGTCTATTGTCATTATTATTGATTTACAGTCTTTACAGTTCTCACCCTGTTAATATGCACAGGTATATTATGCAGAAGTGGCAGGTTTACATGAACTTTAACACAGTGTAGGTTTAAAGTTTAAAAAAAAAAAAGCAGTAATAAGCAGTCTTAACCCTAAGCACTAAACAAACATTTAAAAAAAAATAATTTGGGTCTAAGTGGGTTCTGCCACAAATGTTGCTAGATTTTCTAAAAATGCCACATTCATGAGCATTTTTAATAAGTTTCAATTGTCCATTCTTAACACTCACAGTTAATGTTTGACAACCAGAAAGTGGTTCTGTAGGGCTTGTAAATTCATAAGAGAGGATGAAAGTAGGAGGGTGTGTATACACGTGGCTGTTCTGTATGCAAGCATTAGTGTCTTGATGCGAGCTGCTACCAATACCCAGTGTAGAGAGATAAAGAGAGGTGTGACGTGGGCTTTATTGACCTTGTTGGGGATTAGCTATGCTGCTGCGGTCTTAATCATTTGTAGAGGTTTGATTGCACATGATGGAAGTCCAGGCAAAAGAGCATTGCTGTAGTCTAGCCTAGAAATAACAAGGGCTTGGACAAGAAGTTGTGCAGCATGCTCCGTTAGAAAGGGAAGTGTATAAAAGGTGAATAAAATGTTTGATCAGAGTAACCGAGAAAAAACCTTGATTTTCTGCCAAAGACTTGCAAGATGACCTGATGAAATAGGGGTGGGCAATATGGCTCAGAAAAAGCAATGTGATCAAGTGAGCCACCATCTGTGAACCCCCAGTCAAGCCAGCTACCACCTGTATTTTGCTACACATCTGTTTGTGGAATTGTCTTGTAAGCAATCCCGGTGTTCTGTGGTTGGATGTACGACTGAACGTAAGAGTCTTAAAGGAGAAATTCACTTCCAGAACAAAAATTGACAGATAATTGACAATTTATATATGTTTTTTACGGTTCATGACAGTTAAGGTATGTCGAAAAACTCCCATCTCATTTTCTCCTACAATTTTAAAAGCATCCTAAATCGCTGCAGAAGTACCAACCCAGTGTTTACAAAGTGAACATGCAAAGATCAAACACCTTTACGAAAAAAAAGGTAAAACAGCGATGTTGGACGATATGTGTATAAATTGTCATTTTTTTAAGAAAATTACAGATCATTTTGCTAGATAAGACTCGGCTGGGATCATTTAGAGTCATTTGGAGTTGCATTTAAACTGCATTTCGGATGTTCAAAATCAGGGGCACCATTGAAGTCCACTATATGGAGAAAAATCCTGAAATATATATATATAATTTCTGAAGAAAGACATGAACATCTTGAGTGACAAAGGGCGAGTAAATTATCTGTAAATTTTTGTTCTGGAAGTGAACTTCACTCAGATCTCAGCCAAGGTCTTATCTAGTGAAATGATCTTCAAAAATGACAAATTGTATTTATTTCTCAACCTCAAATGCCCGTCTTGTCTAGCTCTGTGTGAACTTTGTGTATTCCAGTTCAATACAGATAGGGTATGTTGGAAAACTCCTCCAACTCAATCTTATTTAATCCTCCAACTTCAAAATCACTGTTTTACATCACTGTTTTACCTTTTTTTGTAAAGGGTGTTTGACCCTCCTTGCGCATTCACTTTGTAAATACTGGGTCGGTACTTCTGCAGGGATGTAAGACGATTTTGAAGTTGGAAGAGAAAATTAAATTCTTTTTTGACATAACTGTATTGAACCGGAATGCACAGTGTTCACGCAGAGCTAGACAAGACGAGCATTGTTCTGGAAATGAACGTCTTTAATTTTCTCCCAACATCTGAGCCACTGAGGATTTCTTCAAAAGTGGAGACATTTTAATCATTCACGATCACAAATTGTAATATCGCACACCCTATGATGAAAGGAGGTAAAAACATAGCAATGAAGATGGATAAGAAGAACATCAGAGGTTCTGGAAGAATGTTTTCCCAAACTGAAACTTTTTGGATCCATGGAACAGCAGTTTGCTTGGTGCAAAAAAAGACAAAGCTTATGAGCAGAAAAACACTGTTCCCATGGTCAAGTATATAGAGACAGACCAGACTTGTTTTGAGGGTTATGAAGTATGAAAGACATCATGCCTTATTTGAAGCATGGCCATTTTAATGGTCAGTGGACTTTCCAGCAAATAATGCATGCAAATCCACTTAGGCTTGTTTCAGTGATTAGTCACTGAATATTTTTGGTAGTGTTGTGTCCGAATCCAGTGTCAAATCCAATGTCAAGTCCTAGTTTATAATCAATTGAGCAGAAGTGGGACATTCAAAAAATAAATTATGATTCTATGAAAATAGTTAACTGCTCATTGAAAAGCATTGATCACTCTGTTGTATAAATCCACATACATAACCAGAGAAAGGTCTAACACAAGAGTCAAGCGTCCAACTAAAGCAAACACTGATCTCCATGATGGTGGCATCATTTTAACCAATAAAACATCAACATCTGATCCAATGTAATTCTCAATAACAGCAGGTGTTCATCACCAATGCACAATCATCATTTAATTAGACATTTAATTATCTTATTAACTTTAACTCTTTGAAAGTCCCACCTCTGCTAAATTGATTAAAAAATAGGACTCGACACTGGACTCGGATACAACACTAATTTTTGGAGCAGCCTATTCAGTATCCAGATGGAAATGTAATTACAATATGTGGTAGAATTTGAAGAGAGCAGTGGAATCACGGAAAACAAAGATTTTGAGTGATCTGGGAGATTTTACACATGAGTAATGGGACACAATTCAAGTAGAGACATGACAGAAGCTTGTTAGCACTTAATGAAAACATTTACTAGTCAGGCCTGGTTGCATCTAGTCCAAGTGAATGTCAGTATGAATGCAGTTTCAGAATCAGTAAGTACAAAGAAATATGATATTTTGGTGAGAACAGTAGTTACCGTTGTATTGTGTGTGTGTGTGTGGGTGTGTGTGCGTGCGTGCGTGTAGATAGTTATGCATAATCCACCAATTGAAATAACAATGAATGAGTAATATCTGAATGCAGGATGACTAAGACACAGGTCAGAGAGCACTTGTAATAGAGCATGTAATGATTGTCAGATCCCATCTGTAGATATTTAGTATCCTGCTGGGTAAAGTCTCTCCATAAAATTAACTAAAGCAAAGCAGATAACATGCACTGCATAATGGACTGTTAAATCTTATCTTTTTAAAAATTGACAGTACACCAAAAATTGTACTGGTAATGTAATCAATAATACTATCAGATGTGTTTTTTTGTTAACCTAAGTTAAATTTATATTCACATGTACCAACTGGATCCAAACCAAAAGCAATGAGAATTGCTCAACAATTGTTTCTGAATTTAAAAGAACACTTTGCACAGTCCAGTGTCTTTTACATGAAAGGAAACGGTATCAGGACCGTGAAATAACAAATCAAGGATGTTTTTCAAAGGTTGTATTTCTCAGTTATAATTAATACGAATAGATGTTATGCGATAAATAGGAATTATGCATGTGCTACTGTTGGTGAAGACACCTACTATTACACCCTCAGGTGAATCTAGAAGCTTCATAGTGAATCAGTTTAATGTCAGCTTAACAGACCTTTGTTGTTTAATTCCTTCCAAGAACAAACGAACCAACAAACAACCAGAGGTGTATAGTCCAGGGGTCAGAAAGTAAAAGTCCTGCCATATATTTGTTCCACCCATAAA
>JAHKKF010536430.1:0-10509 GCA_019740295.1 Labeo calbasu
ATAGCTGCAAGATTCAATACTTGAAAGTTGCTGATTGAGACATAATGTACCACCAAGTCAAATTATTAATCATAGAACCATTCTGTCCAGACCTCTGGGCTCTTAAATGTTGGCGGTTTGGTCTGAAACCTTAAATAACTGTTAAAATACCTGCCTTAAAGAGTTTTACAAGTTGTGGTGGAACATCAGAGATTGGTTCAGAAAATCTAAGCTAGCACTACCTGGTCTCTCTAAATCGCTAGTATTACTAAGGACACAGTGTTATTAAGACCCAGCCAGCAGGGAAGGTGGTGACCTCCTAAAAGCAGGAGATGAAAGCTAAGAAAAAGAGAGAAAGTGAGCTGTAAAGGAGAGAGATGAGAGGCCAGGGCAGAGGCCAATGCTGTGTTTAACTCAATCAAGCAAAAACACATCCAGCTTGACACAGGTTAATAGAGGTATATGCCATAAAGACAGAGACAGAGAGAGGGAAAGAGAGTCAGAGAAAGCATTACTAGTGAGCGTATAAAACAGACAGAGAGAAAAAGAGGGTGGTATTAAGAAAATGACATTCTGGCGAACTGCAGCACATCGTACCTGAGAGCAGTTATGATTCGCTCCACTGCGCCCTGGACTATGCTCTTCGGCGACAGGTCGCTTGTTCCCACGGAGACTGCGAGCAGCTGTTCGATTCTTTCAAGGGGCTGTCCATCCATGGCCATTGTGACGGCCAGATGGCGCACCTTGGATTGCTCAGATCTGGACAGGTCATAGATGCGACTGTATTTCTGCAAGAGCTCCTAAAAAAGACATAAATATCAAATCATGCTCAGAAAACGTTATTCTTTTTTATGTCCCCCATCCTCTGACAGTAATCAATGAGTAGTATGTGCTGAGACAAAAACAAAGCCTCAAATATGTTGAGACACATACAGTAGCAGTATACACACTGTAAAAAGTTTTCACCAGTTTTCACTTAAAAACTTAAGTATAGCAGCTGCCTTAAAACTAAGTTAAATAACTTAAAAGTACAAGTCATTTCAACCCACAAGTTAAGCCAACTTAAAAGTACAAGTCATTTTAACTCATTTTATTATAATGAGTTAAAAAGACTTGTAGTTTTAAGTTGATTTAACTTACAATGTTAAGGCAGCTGCCAAACTTAAGTTTTTAAGTTGAAACTGGTGAAAACTTTTTACAATGCAGGGTTCGTACAGACACTGTAAAATAAAACTCCAGGACTTTCAAGGCTTTTCAAGCACTTATTTTTCGACTTTCAAGATTTCCATCAGAGATCTCACTTATGGTTTGATGTTTTCTACTGTTAAAGAAAAAAAATCTGAAAAAAAAAAGATTCATGAAACTGCTCCAAAGCCCTGATCTAAATCAAATGATTTCGCAAGCCGTGCTCTTAGGTTTCGATCTAAAGCAAAAGATTTGCAAACCCACTCTGAATTCCCAATCTAAATCAAATCATTTTCAATCCACGCTCTGAAGTCCCGATCTAAATCAAATGATTCCCGTTACACGAACTGAGGTTGCGATCTAAATCCATTCACAATACGCAGTTCCGATCGAAGTCAAATGATTCGCAAACCTGCTCCGAAGTCCTGATCTAAATCAAATGATTTGCGATACACGACTTGAGGTTGCGATCTAAATCAACGGATTCGCAATATGCAAAGTTCCAATCTGAATCAAATGATTCGCGAACCCGCTCCGAAGTCCTGATCTAAATCAAATGATTCACGAACCAGCTCCGAAGTTCCAATCTAAATTAAATGATTCGAAATACACGCCTTGAGGTTGCGATCTAAATCAACTGATCTGCAATATGCAAAGTCCTGATCTAAATCAAATGATTCACGAACTAGCTGTGAAGTTTCGATCTAAATCAAATGATTCGCAAAACCACCTCCGAAGCTTTAATCTAAATCAAATGATTTGCAATACACGACTTGAGGTTGCGATCCAAATCAATTGATTTGCAATACGCAAATGATTTGCGAACCCGCTCCGAAGTCATCAAATGATTTGCGATATGCGATCTGAAGGCCCGATCTGAATCAAATGATTCGTGACGCACAATCCGATTGGAGCACCTTGAAACAGTGAATCATCTTGCGACGCAATGTTTTTTTAAATCATTACAAGCGATGTCGAAATTCGAAAATGAATGGCTCTTGTATTTTTTTCTGGTTTTTGTTAGTGAATCAGCTGAAATGAAAAGAAGTCACGAGTTTGAATCAATCGGAGGGGTTCCAGCTTAAATGACTCACTCAACTGATTTGGTTGATCTGTTCTTTGTTTTGTCTTCAGCCATGTTTACACAACACTGTCAGTACTGCTACTGATTTAGCTCAATAGTTCTATGACATAAACTGAAATAAAAAAGTATTTTTTTTTTAATTGTGTAGTTTTGCATGAAAAGTAAACACTTATTTCATGGATGCATTGTCTTTCAATAATTCAAGCGCTTTTCAAGTACCTCTTTAGCAATATTGCTTATTTTTTTTAAAAAAAGGTTTTCCAGGCCTTACAAATTCAAGTACTTAAAGCACTTTAAGCACCTTGTACGAACACCGACTATACCTGAAGACAAGGAACAGAACAATTTATCTGGTTGCTGAAAATCGTGAAGCACAAGTTTGTCTCTTTCACACACACACACAAACACACACTTACAAATGTGGTTTACGGGGACTGTCCATAAGCATAATTGTTTTTCTATTGTACAAACTGTATTTTCTATTGCCCTTCCCCAACCCTACACCTAAATCTACCACTCACATAAAAACTGCTGTCTACTGAGTGTCAGAAAGTCAGAAAGCTCTCACATTTCATCAAAAATATCTTCATTTGTGTTCTGAAGTTGAACAAATGTCTTATGGGTTGGAATGACATGAGGGTGAGTAATTAATGAAAGTATTTTCATTCTTGGGTGAAGTTAGTTGCTAAGTTGTTAGGTTAGTCTCCTACACTGGTAGGTTTCAGGCAGCAAGGCAGCTCGAATCAAGATTTACACTGCAGTTTCCACGCTCGTGCACATTCCTATGGGAGCACGTTGTGTGACAGTGAAGCTGTGTCGGTAATGAGATGCGGCAGTATCTGCTCGATAAGTGTGCACTGTAAAAATGAATCCATATATTTCCATATACAAATGGCTCAATGTGTGTATTTAAGAAACCACAGGCTGACATGAACTGCCTGCTACTATCCTGCAGACAGGACACCAGCTACAAACCTGCCAATCAATCACAGCCACTGTCACACAGGTCACGAAAGTGAGAAATTGTGAAGGACAAGGAAAGTAGTAAGAAAGAGAGAATAAAAGAGAGAAGAAAGGCAAGTAATACAGGCACTTACTGTACATAATATTTAAGGACCTGCTTACAGTTAGTATCCGTCTTAAATGATCAAATCACAAGAGGACAGTACACTTTAGTACATTTTGTATGTGTGTTAAGAAATTACCTCTTTGCTTGTCTTGAGTGAAAGAGGGAAGGAGTGGCTCAGAGTCTCTAGATGGGCAAGAGACTGCTGTATGTGAGTGAGGGCGGAGTCAAAGCTGGAGGCGGAGTTTTCACTTCTGTCATCACTACCCTTTTTCTTACTCTTCTCGCTAATGCCTTTTAAAGCCTTCTGTGCACGCTTAGTGATCTCCAGCCTGGTCTCTACAGACAGCTAAAAACAGACAGAAAACACACATGAAAGAAAGAGAAGAACAATTAATACAGCTTGAACCACTGATGTAATATGGACTATTTTACGTTGCTGTCTATGCAGGGTCAGAACCCTCCGGATTTGATAAAAAAAAATCTTAATTTGTTTTCCAAAGATGAAAGGACAACATGAGGGTGAGTAATTAATAATTTGGGTGAATAATTTATCCCTTTAATATACACCAATTACAAAGTACCATACTACTATTATAAAGTTTGGGGTCGATAAGATTGCATTTATTTGATAAAAAACTGTTACTGTTAAATACTATTACAAATACTATTATAATTTAAAATATGGTTTGAATACATAAAAAAATAATCCTTTAGAAATGATTCTAATATGCTGAATTAGTGTTAAAAAAATGTTTCTTATTATTATCAATACTGAAATACTGCTGCAATACTAGGGCACTATAAAATCTTTATTTTATAGTTATATCTTTACTTTACTTTAAGTTTTATTTTTTCCCAAGTTCAGTTTTATTTTTTTTTTTCAAATTCTATGTTTTCCGTTTTAACTTTTCTGGAGTACGTTTTTTTCTCTGTTTAAATGGTTAAATTAAAAATTATTTTTAAAAAAGTATATCTAATTAACCGAAGTCATGAAACGTAAACAGTTTAACATAATTTTATTAAAAGTTCAACAAAAAAACCCCACATTTTTTTTAAGGCCCTATGAAATATTTTTCCCCTTCTCAAAATCAAATTTTTTAAACCAAATTCTGTGTTTTCCTTTAATTCTCTGGATTCCATTCAAACAGTTTCATTAAATTTTAATAATCAAACACATCTGCAATTGATTGATTTTATTAAATATATATATAATTTACTGTTATTTCATTTCTTTCAATTTTTTTTTTTTCAGAAATACGGTGTTTTTAATTTTTTCTGGTAAATAAATTCTGGTAAATATTTTCTTCTGGTAAATATTTTCTTTTGGTAAATATTCCTTAAAAATAATGTTTTAATAATAAGTTTATTCGTAGTGGTCCCATCATTAAATGAAGTAATATTTTGTTTCTGTCACCTTTTCTTCAAGTTAAACTGAACTTTTGTTTTGATGGGTTGCTGTGAAGATCTTTAAGTTTTTGTTTGTATATAAAACAACAGTTTGTTTTCTTAAAAGAAATGGTAAAATGCTCATTAAGTGATTTTAAGAGCAGTTTTAGAGATTGTTTAGATTTTCTATTTCATTTGTCCATAAACAAACAAACAAACAAAAAAGAAACCACTTTATTATATTGCCATTGTATTATATCTAAAATAAAGTATTTAAATATTACATGTGTGTTCAGCACTTTTAACAATAAATATGGTTCAAAACTATACTTAGCCAAAACTATGAACTAGTTTTCCACCAACCAAACAACTGATTAGTGAGGTGACCCCATATAGTAGAAACCACCCAGAAAACGCCTAAGCTTTTTCACTTATAATAATATTCAGCCAGCAATGGGCTGTTATTCTGCTGCATATCTACTATCACAATCCCCAACAGTAATGATGTCGCATAATTCGGTCTCATCCCATTTCTCATCCAGATTCATCTCGGTGAAAACACTTCACATGCCTGGATTCATCTCACACTGTTTACCTCCAACACTCCCCTCCCACGCTCTCCCGCTGTCATTTACGCACACGCGCACGTACGTTAACTGTATTTACTCACGGTTCACACACACAATCTACAGCAGAAGCATGGCAGATGTCATTGGCTGTTTTTCCCTGTGGTATTCTTGAGCACCGAATCAATGCCGCTCTCACCTTAATGGTGGGAGTGGGTGTGTGTTTATGGCAATGAGCGTTTGTAACTTGCTTTCTGCAAACTCTAATCATTATAACATTAGTTCAACATAACAATCATTACAACAACATCATCTGAACACTCCAGGGGCCACCGAGCATTAGCGATTAGCCTTTTGATTACAGAGGCTCATTCAGGATGTTTGCCACAGGGCCGTGCGTATGTGTCTTTTTTTTATGCACGTGGATGTTTGACTTGCAGCCACAATAAATAGAAAATGAAACCATCTGTGAGAGACAGGGAGACATGAGAGGTGCCTAAAACATCAAACAGCACTTAGTAGACATGAACATGTCCAGAGAAGCCTGTGAACATACCATATACATGTGCATGATTCATGTTAATTGGACAACAGACTTCAAAGGGATATATATCACATGGACTATTTTATCGACGTCCTTATTACCATTCTGGCCCTTAAATGTGGTAATTACATTGATGTCTATGCAGGGTCAGAAAGCTCTCGGATATTATCAAAAATATCTAAATTTGTGTTCTGAAGATGAACGAAGGTCTTATGGGTTTGGAACGACATGAAGGTGAGAAATGACAGAATTTCCAGTTTCGTGTGCACTATCCCTTTAAACATTGTCAATCTGGGCACTATGCTTCACTAAGTGTTTGGATAATATGGGTCATTCTATAATTAGGGGTACATTTAAAATTCGACAATGTCAAGAAAAAAGTTTTCCTGTTTCCCAAAAACCCAAACATGACCTTACATAGCTTCTTTGAAACAAAAAAAAATTGATGGATAAGATACCATCTATGTTTCCTACTGTCCACCATGTTACCTTTACTGGGTAACACAGTTGACAGGTAACTTAGTTGACATTTTTAGCATTTTGGGCCTACACTCGACATGGAAGCCTAGAACTACTGAGCATATGGTATGTTTAGAAATACATTTTCATAAACAAAACATAAGTTTTAGTTAAATTGTCTTGTTCAAATTTGCAGCAATAATACTTATATAATATGTATCATAATATGTAACACGGTTGACAGTCAATTAATCCACTCTCGACAGGTTTGCTAGTTTAACTAATATTAGGGGTAAGAGAGAGAACATAACTTCATGTTTCATCCATTTGCTTCTAGAGGAAATATCATCATACTGTGCAAATTATGCGAGAATGAGACAGACCATTCCTATTTGAGGGGGGTCTCTAGTGAGTAACTTAGTTGACGTTTTTTCAGACACAAATAAATCAAGTTATATCACAACAAACACTTATTATTTTTGAAGCACACACCCAAATGTCTTGATAACCTAATCTAACTGAAGGCAAAACTATGAAATTCATTTATATTTGAGGTCATTTTCATGCTTAAATGCAGAGTAGAATGAGCAACTTTACAAAATTCAACAGCTGAACACCAGGGTTGTATGTGATATGAACATCATTTTTGAAGAAAACATATTGCTTTTTCAACATATAGTAGTGTGATTGGGAAAAATATAATTGCGTACTATAAAATTAAACATCGGGGCTTTATATTAATGAAAATATATTAAAAATATACTTCATGGACATGTACAGATGTACCCACAATTATACAATGACCCATATATTAATTATCACTTTAAAAGTGGCCAATTGCTTTTTTTTTTTTTTTTTTTTTACTTACAAATACATGTATTGATTTGTTTATTGATTAGTCCATTTAAATGGACTAAATTGATACGTAACTTTTAAGTGTAACAGAAAAAACAATAAATAAACTTTTTAACTGGACAAATAAATAGACATGTAAACTACTGATTCATTTTTAAAGCAACTGTTAAATATTACAATAAAATAATATATTAAAAAATGATTTTAATTGCACTCTTTGCTGTTTTAAGTGATTTATTTTAACAAAATTATCAATAATCGGTTTTTAAGTAATTTCTTTTTTAATTTAACAAGTGACCCTCCTAGTCCTCTATTAAACTGTCAAATGGACAGGAAGTAAACTGAAATGATCATTCATTTGACTGACAGTATTTGAAATAAAAACACAGCTTTTTTTCTAGATACAGATACATTTATAACCTTGTCTTGTACTCTTTGGCATTTGTCATTTTTTATTTTTTATTTTTTTTTAAGTTTGAGAGAATTTTGTAAGTACAATTTTGCAACCCCCCAAAAAACATCAAAACCCACTCATTTTCTGCATTAGACTCACCTTATTGGCTGCTTCAGGGGAAAAGGTAATGGCATCTAAGAAGTTAACAGAATCCACGGGCAGAAGTCGGTCAAAGTATTTGGCACAGGTGTCATAGGCATGCAGGAAGTCGTGATCACTCTGGGGGGCTTTTTTCAGCACATGCTGATCTCCTTCCCAGAACAGTTTATGAAGCCAGGTGGCATGTACAGCGCTAGGTGTAAGCGGTTCACCTCCCTTCTGGGGGATTCGAGGGGCCAGTTTGGAGATTGACAGAACGTTCTGGCTGGTCAGTACCGGCTCCAGAGCTTTCAACGGATCGGAGTCCTCATCAGTCAGCTTCTTATAGTCCAAACCTAAGCAACAAGATTTAACAATTTCAGCTTCAGCATTACATAAAATATAGACCGGGGCTAGTTGTCACACTGCAGTGAATATTTCTCAGGATGGGTTTTTTAGAAAGTCAACTTCTGAATAGATACAAACCTTAAAGTATATAAAAGAGTTTTTTTCATTGAATGTGATGACCTTTTGTGACCATGTTGTCACACTAAAGGGGCAAGTTGTCACTATGTGAATCTGAGAACACTCTCTCCATCTCTACTAATCCAAAATATGAGACATTTATTACAGTTTCAAGCTTTTATGTAGTTTCTATTTGTGTCAATCAATGTGAATAGGTGTAGACTTGGCATGCCTCCAGGATATATCAAGTCAGACAGACAACATTACACTGACACACAAGGCCTCATCAGGACATTAAATATTGAAACACCTGCCTCTGAGAATGGGCCCATCTCACGACAGGGGCCAGAAGGGCATTCAACACACACCTACACTCTAACAGAAAGAGATGTGGGAAAAAAAAGGTGCTATCTCTCTCCCTTGGGTTGTGGCAGATGCTACAATCTTTACAGGACTGTGTCTGGGAGCATGTATCCGACAGAGTGTGTTTTTCGGTGCCTACTAAGTGTGAGTGTTTAAAAGGAAAGGTAACGGTTAAGACAGGGGAGAGTGTGGTGTGAAAACTCTCAGACAAACTCCCTCCTGTCCTCTGAAAACACTTACTGCAAGACTATCAAGTTTAAAAATGTCATGTGAATGAAAAGACGTCATTAGTTCTAGCTCTTCTCAGAACTACAGTGCTTTAAGCAATTTTTTAATGAAATTTAATATTTTATTTTTAATGGATACGTGCACTGATTGTGAATCTGGACAAAAACATTCACACAAGTACACAACTCTCATGCAGTTACAAGTGCCAATTATTACATGCAGTACCCCAATCCTGGAGAGAGAGAGAGAGGTAGCTAATGAACTCATTCAAACCTCACTCCATGTCTCGTGTGCTTCCCAATAATCTTTCTTTTCTTATCAGAAAAGAACAAAAATGTATTGTATGCGGGCTAATTAACATTCCTCTATTACTTTCATTGGCACCCTCGCAGCTCAGCGACCCATTTCCTGTTGTCTCAGCTGGAGAGAGATGTGTCATTACATGGGAAATTTCTGGTTATGGTGTTGACTGACATGCTTGCGAGCAGGAGCTGATTTACCGCTTCATTTGTGCTACCAGGTCGGCTAGGTATCGATTGAATCCTCTTTTCTTTACAACGATTTTACAGTCATTTCATTGCCTGCTGCAACCAACATTTTTGCAACACAGGCTTTGTTCACATTGCAAAAAAAAAAAATTGATAATTTACTCACCCCCCCATGTCATCCAAGATGTTCATGTCATTCTTTCTTCAGTTAAAAAGAAACTAGTGTTTTTGAGGAAAACATTCCAGAATTTTTCTCCATATAGTGGCAATAGATATTAAAGGGCTGAAGTACCAAATTTCAGTTTCAATGCAGCTTTAAAGGACTCTACACAATCTCAGCCAAGGAATAAGGGTCTTATCTAGTGAAACGATGAGCCATTTTCTATCAAAAATGTAAAAAATGTATCTACTTTTAAACCACAAATGCTCATCTTGCAGTAGCTGGACTTCACACATTAGGTAATATCATATTGGAAGGTAATAGTCGACTAACCGCTAGTCGACGAGAAGAGGCTTGGTCTACCAAAATTTTATTAGCCGCTTAGTCGCAGGAAAAAAAATCCACAGGAAGTGGCGAAGTCAGGCAATCGGTGACAGACCGACATTAATGGCTGGTCTATGTGGTAGTATAGTACATCAGGCAGGACATCCAAATGCTCATCAACCTCAAGTATGGCTTTTCATCTGAAAGATGTAAGTAGTAGCAACTTTACATGGCAGCCAAATCTAATGTTAACCTAGAAAAATGTGTGTTATTGAAGTGTATGTGCGGAGTGTGTCAGCTGAATAGTAGCGTGTTTACTGCACGATAGATAGCGTTGCCGATGTGGTCACTTGCACTTAAAATACTCCGTCATTTTTGCTCATAGAGATAAAAGTAATACATCTTTTGAATCTGTAACGACTATTTGTGTGCACTCACAATAACAACGAAATGTTGCGCTTTTGTAAAATAATGAAAGCAAACAGGATGTTCTTTCTGCCATCTCGGTCTCTGTGAACTTGAGCACAAAACTTCGAAACTCCATGCATACTTGACTTACAGACATGACAAATATATCTACAGAGAGCGAAATGACTACTTTCAAATGAATCAATTCAAATGGAAAACAAATATTCTTTGGTTATGTAACCCATATAAAACATATAGGCGCATCCACTACTGACGAGCCAGTGTTGCCGACTTCATCTCTTAAGCCGAAAACAAAGAAAGTGCTAGTTCATTAACAAAATATTACAATGTTAATGCAGTCTCCTTGCTGTTTTTCCCTGGCACATTCATAATTATTATATCTGCTGGTGCGCT
>JAHKKF010536432.1:0-29879 GCA_019740295.1 Labeo calbasu
ACTTTAATCCTGTCGATTCGCTACGATACACAGTTTACTCACGACCTTCTGTGTTTGTTACAGGTTTTCAGTCTGTGTGTTCCTTGGCAGCATGATGCTTTGGCTGTAGTTGGATTATTTTTGTTGGCAGAAAAAAAGAAATGAAACTGGTTAACCCTTTTAAAAAATTGTGTCCATTGCTCCATTTCTTATCAATAAATTTCGTGATTTGAATATTAATGTTTCCTACATTGTTACTGTAGTCTTTCTGCATTCGTCACAGTGATTTATCTCATTTCCAGTCTATTTTAACATTTTAACTCAGCAGTATAGTCATTTTGTAACCAATAGTTAACATAAAATAACAAATAATAATAAACAACCTAACCCAGTAGGCTCAAAACAACCTAGCACTGATTGTGTTCTTTTCTGACTGAGTGCTGGGTTGCAAAAATGACCCAAATTGATATTTTTTAGAGTGTACTGTTCCTCAGTAATGATGTTCATTTCTATTTAAGTGATTTATTATGACTATACACGGCAGTGTGCTTTAAAATGCAGCTCAGATCTACTCTCATACATTGATTTATTCATCATTTTAACTCGCTTTTATACCAGCGGACTGCTAAAACGTGAAGATGGAACCATGTGTCACTATCAGTCTGTGGCCTGTCAGGGAGGCTTTTAAGGTTATGTCAGACCATATTAGGACCCAGTGTCACATCACAACACCAAAGCCTCCAAATTATTGAGAGGCAAAGCTCATTTCCTCCAGATGGGACCCTACACTTCTTTTGCGGCTGCTGTGAGTTTATACTCTTGGATGGCCTATGTGCGGCCACTCAATCTTGAGCTCTGTATATTTGATTTGGGATTCAGTGAATGCCTCTCTTTTGGTTTGTGTGCCATTTGCTAAATGAATTTCCTGCTCTTGGAATGATGCCAACTGGAGTTTGATTCAATCGTATGGAAATGGAGGGAAATAATATATAACTCAGTAGTAATTTGTGTGCTTAAAGGTAAACAGTATTTCAGTTTTGTAATGCAAATTAATGTATATTCAAACATTATGAAGTCTTTATAAATAATTTTAAAAAATGTAGAAAAGTAGTGACTGGGATTGTCAAGCTTTGGTGCTTTGCCTCTCTTAAGTAGAAAACATATTGAAAAAATATCAAACTGCATTTTCTCTTCTTAAGTCTGTGAAATGTGTGCTTTTAATAGGCATTATTATTAACTGTCTGGCAGAGCTGTATGTTTTTTTAATGGTCTTTGGTGTGTTTGTCGCTCTAAAAGCCCTGTGGAAATTGCTTTGAAATCTATAGTTGTCTGTGAGGCCGAAGATCATAAAGTGTGCAGTAATAATCCAGTCTAAAGTTGGCTCCACATGTTTACAATGCTTCTTCATCTTTCAGGTTTTAAGGGATCAACATTTTCTTCATACCCTATTTTCAGAGACAAATTTTCCTTGATCTTAAGATAAAAGAGATTCATGTACTATGAAAACATACTGTAACATTCAAAATTCAAAACTTTCTATTTTAAAAAGAGCATTTAATAACTAAACTGAAAAAAAAAGAATGTGTTCTGAATTTATGCTGCCTCTTTCTGACAGATGAATGCATCACTGCAAAATTTAACAGCATGAAAACCCATTCTCTGTGGACATTCACCATTTGATTGCTTGTCTCTAGTTGGAACTGTCTCTAGAAATGTCCCTGTGTTATTTATTTATTTATCCATACATTCTAAGTAAAATATTATGTAATGTGAGAACGCACAAGAAAGATCATACAAAAGCCTATAGCTGCTGAATTATGTGGTGCTTGTTTTGACCAACCAAACGCACTTTTCCCAAAAGAAGCTTCAAATCATTTTGCCATTTGTTATCCTGTACCACTGTAATTCCTTTGCTTATGCTAGGTTTAGGAAACTAGATCAAAGTTAACATCCGCAGGAGCTTCAGTTGAAGTGTGTGAAGAACTTTTGATTACCCGATGGGACACGCTTGTTGTAAAAATGCAGGGAAAGTTTAAACAGAGTTGCAAACATTTTACAAAATGCATTAGTTTCTGCACCAGTTGAATTAATTTAACTTTCACTGGAACGTTTTATTTGACAATGTGCGAATTTAGGTCACATGAGTTCCTGAACATGATGAACGATGGGATATGCTTAGTCTCAGCTGGCTAAGACTGCAAATGTGGGTACTGGGACAGGCCCTTAGGAAATGTTTCTTGAAGTTTCACTTAAAAACCAACCAGTGACTCTTCCAACTTTAGACTTTCTTTAGTAGAGCTGGATGGACGGATTTGATGTTCCAATTTCTGCCATAGATTGTAATACAGGTGGTTTGTTTTAGCTATACACAGTCTAGGGCTCCATCTAGCTGTGTCCTGTATGCTGTCCTATAGACAGTTAATCTATATTGTGTGGAATATGGTCAGTGTCAAAACTAATCAACTAATTTAAGTGGATCAATGCATAATTTACCCTTTAAAATATTTTTTTCTGTACCAGTAGCGAAAATCGAAAATCCATTTGGTCATTTCTGTGGAGCTCTGTTCAAAGATCCAAAATGTACATTTTAGATAAAATTGAATAGAATTTGTAGGAGGATTATATGTAGCAGTGGTAAACGTCGGTCCTGGAGAGCCGCAGCCCTGCAAAGTTTTGCTTCAACCCTAATCAAACACTCCTGAATAAGCTAATCAAGGTCTAAAGTGTTACTAGGAAGCTACAGGCAGGTGAGTTTTAAATAGGGTTGAAGCTGAACTCTGCAGGGCTGCAGCTCTCCAGGACTGGAGTTTTCCACCCCTGATATATAGGCTTACATACACATTTCATAATGGTGGACAAGCTGTATTTAATATATGGCAATTACTATTTTCACTAAGCGCAAATAGCAATAGATGCTATTTACATTAAGTGAAAATAGAATATTTTCTTAGCAATAGATGCTATTTACACTAAGTGCAAATAGCAATGATTTCTATTTATGCTAAGTAAACAGTATTTCCTTAGCAATATGCTATTTACACTAAGTGAAAATAGCGATAGATTATATTTACACATATATATATATTATATTTCTTCAAAATTAGTTAGATGCTATTTATACTACTTAGTGTAAGTGGCAGATATTTGCACCTCAGTACTGTAGTGCATTATAAAACAGTAAGCAGTACTGTATTGAGTGTAAACGATCTTTTATTATTAAAATTATTAAATGGATGCTGCCTTGGGACAATACAGTATGGAAGCCCGTTTCCACCACTGAATAAAAAAAAAAGTTATTGTGACTTATCTCACAATTCTGACATTTTTTTTCTCAGAACTGCATGATACAAACTCGCAGTTTTGACTTTTTTTCTTAGAACTGTGATATAAGCTCAAAATTGTATTATTATATAATATCACACAATTCTGACTTCATTTCTCAGAATTGCGACATGAACTGGCAATTGCGAGTTAAGTCAGAATTGTGAGATATAAACTTGTAACATATGAACATATGTATTTTTTTCTCCTCAGAACTGGACTTTATAACTCACAGTTGCGAGTTTGTATCTCATAATTCTGAGAAAAAAGTCAGAATTGCAAGATACAAACTCGCAATTGCCAGTAAAAAGTCAGAATTGCGAGATAAAAAAGTCGCAATTGCGAGAAAAAAGTTTAAATCTCACAATTCTGATATCTAGCAATTCTGACTTTATAACTCGCAACTGTGTGTTTATATCTCACAGTCAGAATCGCGAGTTTATATGACACAATTCTGAGAAAAAAGTCAGACTTACGAGATTTTATTGAATATAAATGCCTTTACTGATATGTGATGTGACTTGAAAAGAGAGAAGAACAAGTTCAGCAAAAGGCGGATTCGAACTCGGGTCAATCGCATCAAAAAGCCACCTCTACACGTTTTACTACCTACGATACTGCAAATCCCAACCACACATTCATAGGCGGAGTTAGTGTAAATAGCCTCTGCCAACAAGGCGGGCTAGTTGCACTTAGTGTAAATAGACACTACGTTAATTGGATGTACTTCACAATGGTGGACAGATAATGATACGTCACATATTGTTGGAATCAGCATTAACAAAGGAATGCCATGAACAAAAATTTTACAATATTTTCAAAAGTTATAAAATAAAATCATTCTCTTTTTTTTTCTTTTTTTTTTTTTTTAGATTTCATGACTTGTAGGTGGTGCTGTGAACAAATTTGCTAAGAGTTATTGAGATACAACCTTTCATCCAATTTCAGGTCAACATTAAAACTGAATTTTGTGTTAGTGTCACTTTTGAACAGAGTAAAAAATCTAAATCCTGTCTTGTCAGCCTCAGTTTAATAGTCATCTAAGCCAGTTTTCTTGACAGTTGAACACAATTTGAAATAGGAGTAACAAATAAACTACATACAGTAAAAATGGTGGCTGTAATGGACAGAGTGAAAAGTAGAAACGTGGATTTTTAAAACTGGTGGTGGTGCTATAGAGTTGGTCCTAGAGACTGCAAAGTAGTAATAATGATAAAAATAATAAATCAATCATAATCATATTCACCTTTGCTAGATTTTATAAATGTCAATTAAAAATGTGAAATGACAGCATTTCCATTAACCAAAGTTATGTGTCTAAAACATTTTTTTCTCTCTTTTTATGTTGCAGCCACCGCACTATCCATGAATTTTAATCGCAGGAGACATAGGCGTCTATCTTTATGGAAGCGGCGCAGAGAGCCGCTTCTGAAACTAAAAACGAGCCGTGGTGTTGTATAAATACAAGCATTGACTAGAGTGGCCGTGATCAGCTCTGCAGACTTGTGCAGTGTAAAAATGGCAATTTATAGTCAATGCGTGTGCAAACAGCCACATATGAGGTGTTTTATGAGGTTATAGTGCATTAAAGTATGATCATGTGACGTTTACGTAGGCAAGGTGAACTGTAAATGTGACAAAACCGTTTCCATTGCAGTTTTGCAAAATTACCTGAAAAATCAGCTCATGTGAGCGTAAAAACTTTTTTGCAATGTACAGGAGTTTTGCGAAATTGACGTGTCCATTAGTCATATTTTCAATTCGCAATTTGAAGGGTAATGGAAACACAGCTACTGCTTGGTCACTGCAGTGCTTAATAGGGTAACTTCAATTCTTTAACGATTTGGGTTTTTGAGTGTTTCAGCACCCTGGACAGTTGGCTGTGTAACAACATAAGTGCTGAGGGAGCAGCAGACACCCTTATTCAATGTGTCTACACGTGTCTGTCTGAGAAATAACTCATCATATTGATTAAGACAACAGACAGCAGCTCACCAGCACATGAGCATGTGAATCTCACAGCAGCCATCAAAAATAGCCTCAGCTTGTACGCCAAAAAAAAAAAAAAGAATGATTCTGTTTAAAGAAAATGAAACGCCATTGACATTAACACATCCAACACCAATGCAAAAAATTAAAGCATCATGGTGGTATTTCCTGTACTGCCTTTGCTATACTACAAACTCCTAACGTTGTATTGCTGTTGTAGAGGAGATCTTTAGCTAATAAACAATGTGAGGGGAACATCCATGTTTTAAAAAAATACCAGTGACAAATTATCCGAAATTGTCTTTACATTCAGCTATAAAAAAACAAAACAAAAAAAACAAAACTGGTCCATTTGTTTAAATAGGCCAGACTGCAGGGTTCATTAGCAGTCTCTGCTTCACTTGTGCTGTTTGCTGATTAAGCCACTAGACTGGAAGCCCATGCAGACTGAAATGACAATAACAACCTCTAAAAATATTAAAATAGCACTAAAGCTGCCTTCCCTGCTGATTCAGAAAAGGATGTCCTCTAAAGGTCAGAGATTCATGTGTGTCAGATTAAACCACACCAATCTGTTACCTGTAGCTTTCTGCTTAATCCAACACTGAGAAACAGACGGTTGTAGGGTCACTGGACATTCAAGGCTTAGCCTAGGGACATCTTTTGATAAAACACTGGAATATGATACACTTGAAAATTAAAGTAGATTTTTTTTTTTAATCTACTAAACCACAGACATTCCAAAAACTGTTGTTTTAAAACACTCACATATTAATAGCACAGCCCTAGCAGCACAATGCTGGGAACCTTGTGCATTAAAAACAAAAACAAAACAATATTGTAAATGGGAGCAGTCATAGTCTTAAGGTCAGTCTCCAGACATTCTCACAACAATTCTTGCAAAACTGTGGGGAATAAGCCAGCATGCAGCTGAACGTTTGCTATACGCATCCACCAATTCAACCTTACGACTCTGCGTCCGCAGTCAAGCTTCAGCTTGCTGCTTGATTTGCATCTTTTGTTATCTTGTGCAGGGTAATTATGCACATTATGCATATTCTTGCCTGGCGCTCTGATAAGAAACCATTTATCTAGAAAATAAATATAAATGTAAATGTGGGGGCACCTTCTAATACAATAACCTGTGAATTGCCGGAGTGGACCTGTTTAGTGCATATCTCTCGATTTCAGTAAATCGATTCACAATACAACCATTCAGTAGTGTTATCACTCAAAAATGTTCACAAAAGTCTCAGCGTGGCATTTTCCATATAGTGTCTGTGAAAATACATTAGGTAATTATTCCTCTTTATTTTGATGCACTGTTTTATTGCAAAATAATGATAAATAATAAAATATCATGCTTCTCTGTGTTCGTTTTGTGAAAAACAATGTTGGAAACTTTGTTATAAGTATCTGCATTAAGCATTTTGTTTCTACTTGGAAAATAAAAAAAGCATCTTTTCAGAGCACAAATTAACATATATATTAAATGTCAGTGAAAGGCTGAAAAATAGTAAGACTTTTATTGATTATTTTATTTATTTATTTTATTTATATCACCCAGACCATGTCTCGTAGTAGATGAAGCATCACTATAAAAGCAAAATAATGTATCCATCAGAATTAAATAGTTCCAAGAAAGTTTAGATTGTTTGGTAAATGGACTGTGCAAAATGATTTTACACACTGACATGATTTAAATGGATTTTATTACAAAATATGCTGATCATTTTAAAAAGTCTTAATCTTAAGAGCCTGATAGAAAGCTTTGTTGCAGTTATTTTAATAGTGAGAGCAAAATGACCTGTGAGTGTTGGTGAAATGTCATATGTGACCCTGGACCACAAAACTAGTTTGTTTTTTGTTGTTTTGTTTTTTTAATTGAGATGTATACATCATCTTTGCAATTACTAATCAGAAATTAAGTTTTGCTATATTTATCGTAAGAAAATTTACAAAACATCTTCATGGAACATGATCTTTATTTAATATCCTAATGATTTTTGGCATAAAAAGAAAAATATATAATTTTGACAATTGAATTTCATACAATGTATTGCTGGCTATGGAGGGTATGCATGTGATGCCACCGTCAGCTGGAGTGGCTGTGGCTCCGCCCACTGAGTGGCAAAAAGACTGAGTGGCAGCATTGGTTTCAACGCGAATGCTGTGACAGAACACACAAAACACCTCTAAAACCAGAACAAGCTTTGCGATTGAATGTACAAAGAGATTTTACAAGAAACCTGAGGTATATTTTTACACACTGCTGAAAGCTACTGAAAAGAGAAACAAATTAATTGCTGCAATTCAAAGAAACAAATGGTCTCCAGGCAGCGAAACACAGATTTGCAGTTGGCATTTAATGTTAGTATGTTGAATTGTGCAGTAAAATCACATCCTATATATATATATATATATATATATATATATGTATATATATATATAAAAAACATTGATATAAGTGATCACCAGGATACAAAATGAGTTCACAGGCAAATTTGCTTTATTTATTTTCCCGGCGTGTTCGAAAACACGATTTCTGACTGCATCAGTATGCACTGACCACTGGATATTTGTTAAGTTGTTAGGAACATTATATCAAGTTCAGCAACCTTTAATTTAAACTGATTATCGTTTGTTTTACTCACGTTTTTGCATCTTCCCTATTAAATCCATTCACGCTGAAGGCTCTTTTGCCACTCAGTCCGGCTGAGGGGGGCGTGTCCCGGCGGGAAAGTGAGGTCAATGCTTACCCTCTATTGCTGCAAACATACACGTGCTACCGACTGGTTTTGTGGTCCAGGGTCACATATGTGCTGATGTTAATTTAGTCTAATGCAGGGTCGTCGCTTCACTTCACGGGTGAGTGGTGCGTAGAAGACCATAGTGGATCCATGCCCTGGACTAATGTAATATTTTGGTTGCAGTGATAATAGTTAAATTGTACAAAACTTAAATAAAAGTTGAAGACTGACAGTGAAAGAGTAGAGAAATCAAACCTCAGAACTGTAAAGTAGAAGTTTACTGTGATTGCTGTAAATAACTTGCTGTAAGGCTGTAATTGCAAAAGGGCATTTACCTCTGAACACAGTTCAGATAAGGCATTTGAACCCGGTGCAGCGTTTTGTGTGTGAAGTCTCTGAAGGCCATGGATTTCAAAGCTTTCCTGAAAGCTTTTGAAGTTTTGAGCCCATGGCCGGAAATGCTCTCTGTTCTCTGCAGCCATGCGGGTCTCATTCTCCTTTACATATGCCTGTTTTTTTCTACGTCTCAGAAATGCAGAGATATCAGCTGAGTGAAAAATGCCACGGCCAAATATACCCACTGAGAATTCCTGAATTGTGAACAAAAATCTCAATGAAAAATAAAAGTCTTGGTTCAATGGTCTTGTTTCATATGTATGTATGTATTTCTCTGCACAAGACAACTGATGGTCTAATGCAGTGGTTCTCAACTCCAGTCCTCAGGGTCCACTGCTCAGCACATTTTGTATATTTCTGAATATGACACACTCAGTTCAGTTCATGGATCCTTCTCCTACACAGGTGAGTGGGCTACACAAACCACCTGTAGTAACACACTTATGTACGTTAGACACTTTCTATAAACACTCGCTGCTACAAAGACTCAATAGAATTATATGTTTATTTGTGCATTGCACTATGAACCATTTTGCACTATGTGCTGCTTCTCTCAAAATCTCTCTTCTGCACAATGTAATGCACAAAATATCTTTTTTGCACACAAAAGTCTAATAATGTACAGTACTTATGTAAAGTTTTTGTTGTCTCAGTTTTGTATGTGTAGTCAACTATTTATTATAGTTATAGTATTTATAGGATATGTATAGTCAGATGGTTAACCGTTGTATAGGTCTATAATTGCTTTTCTTATTCGTGTACTGTTGTATGTTTATATTATGCTTAACTGGTAAGTAGCACCGTGGTCCTGTGAGACACGACACTCGTTCCACTATATGTCCACACATGTAGCAGAATGACAATAAAGCTCGACTTGACTTGACTAAAGAGCTGATGATCTGAATCAGGTGCGTTAAATGAGGGTGACATACAAAATGTGCAGAGCAGTGTGCTCTGAGGACTGAAGTTGAAAACCACTGGTACAATGCACATTAAGAAGGAAAAAATAACTCTTGACAAGGTTGAAAACCATCTCTATATGTTCAAAACTGGCAAGAAAAAGACGGCTAATTTGAAGAATCAAAAATATAAATCATATTCTGGGTTATTTAACACGTTTTTGTGGGCTACATATTAGATCTGTCATAGTTTCATTGTCTTCTGGATTGACGTGCAATATTTAAAAAATAAAAATAAAGAAAAAAACACATACAAGGTGTGTCAAAACTTTTGAATTGTAGTGTAGGGTAGACTAGGTACAGTTGTTACAGGGGTGCATTTGAAACACCTTAAATAACTTGCTTACATAACAAGTCTGATCTGTAAAATTTGCTTCACACATGCGTATTAGTGCCCTCTTCGATCGTGGGAAAGCTGAAGTACATGCGGTTCTCCAGTCCAAAGATATAGACAATTATTATTTTTTTTCTAATGTAAGTTTTTCATTTCACTACGTCCATTCCACAATGAATAACTTCTCATCCTTACATGACTGTTAAGGTTAACTTACATTTTCATATACCTTAGTCTGTGCTCTAAAAACTGACATATTGCATGACTGTGTCATGCAAGGACATTGTAAAATCTAGAGCGATGCTCGAGGTGGTCAGCGGTGTACAGTTGACACACAATGTATCATTTATTTATAACGTTTATTGTTATTATATTTATTAGGTTATTGTTTGCATTTGAACTGTTTTATAATCACTGTTTGCAATTGTTTGATGTTTTTTACTGTTTTACTGTACTCAACTTTTCAATTGTTACTATTAAAATGATGAACTGAAATTTAATTTTGTATCGCTGTTTGCCGTTACTGTCCAATGTTTTACATATGAACTACTTTTAACTAAACAAATAATCAAATAAAATACTGAATGGAAATAAAAAGTGTTGAATTCTCATTTTTAAAGGTATTTTACATTTGCAATGAATTGGGTAGGCAGCTTTACAGCATTACGGATGGGTGTCTCAGCTGTACTCAGGTACTGTTTCAACTGTACCCGACATGGGTACAGTTAGAACAAAAAAGCTTCTTGTGGTTATGAGCTAACTGTGGCAAATATGACCTAATTATGGATGTTAAAAAGTATTAATATTTTAGTAGACAAGTAAATGAAATGTCATATGAAAAATCACTTATTTTCAGCAACCATGGCTTGAATGAAGGGTGATTAACTGGGTCAAATAGAACCTGCGTTCTTGCACAATACTATATAACTATATACACTATGCTACAGTCATGGCCAAAAACATTGGCACCCTTGCAATTCTGTCAGAAAATGCAACACTTCTCTCAGAAACTTTTTCCAATTGCATATGTTTTGGTATTTACGTGCGTATTGTTTAAAAAAAAAAAAAAAAAAGAATGGAGAAGAAAAGTCAAACTTGATAAAATTTCACACAGAACTCAAAAATAGACTGGACAAAATTATTGGCATCTTGTCAAAATTGTAAGAAATAATTGCTTTTCAAGTATGTGATGCTCCTGTAATTTGTATTTAGACATACCCATGGCAAGTAACAGGTGTGGGCAATATAGTAATCACACTTGCAACCAGTTAAAATGGAGAAAAGCTGAGTCAAAATTTTTGTTGTGTGTCACACTGAGCATGGAGAAAAGAAAGAAGTGTAAAGAGTTGTCTGTGGATTTGAGGGTAATACTTTATTTTGATAGTCCACTTTAGACATTCTTTGAACTATAAGTAACTTTGCAAATACATGTCAACTAATTCTCATTAATTTGCAGTTACATGTCAACTAACTCTCAGAGCAGACTGTTAGGTTAGGTTTAGGGTTGTACAATAAGTTTACATATACTTGCAAAGTTTAGAAGAGTGTTATAAGATATTAAGCAGACAGTCTACTAATACTCTATTGACTAGTTGACATGCAGTTGAAAATGTACTTACTGTTGGTAGAATATCTAAAGTGGACTCTCACAATAAAGCGTAGCCGATTTGAGAGAAAAAAAAAATGTGGAAAAAAAAAGACAATTTCAAGGCTACAGGTCCATCTCCAGAGATCCTAATGTTCCTGTGTCCACTGTGCGCAATATCAAGAGGTTTACAGATGTGAACGGAAAAGCAAAATTAATAAAAAAAAAAATATTGACATTATTGTTCGAATGGTGGATACCACCAATTAACTTCCAAATAAATTCGAACTGATCTGCAGATACAGGGTGCAACCGTGTCAGCTCGCACTGTCACCATCTGAATGAAAAGGGACGCTATGGTAGGAGACCCAGGAGGACACCACTGCTGACACAAAGGCATAAAAAAGGAAGACTGGAGTTTGCCAAAACTTATGTGACAAAACCACAATCCTTCTAGGAGAACATACTGTGGACAGATGAGACAAAAGTAGGGATTTTGTGAAAGGACATCATGGCACCGTTTACAGAAAAAGAAATGAGGCCTTCAAAGAAAAACACAGTCTCTACAGTCAAACATGGTGGAGGTTCAAAGATGTTTTGGGGTTGCTTTGCTGCTTCTGGCGCTGGATGCCTTGACTGTGTAAACGGTGTGAACGGTGTTGTTCCAATGCAAAACAAAACAAAAAAATATAATAATAATAATAATAATAATAATAATAATAATAATAATAATAATAATAATAAACATTTGCAACTGCAACAATTTTTGAGAGAAGGGTTGCATTTTCTGACAAAAAAATGCAAGGGTGTCAATATTTGTGGCCATGACTGTATATATTTAAAATTATTGCATTGCACTGTTGGCTTCCATTATGCAGTGCTCTGTTTGTTGTTAGGATGGTAAAAAGTTTTAAAAATTACATTTTTAATTTAGGCTGGTATGCCTCAGCGCTCATCGATGTCAAAATGAACAAGATGGCCAATCAAATTAAAGTAGGTGTGATTTATGGTTCACAGAAGCAGAGTGTGATTTCCAGCGCAAAGCGTCAGCCTTTTTATGTTGCAATATTCAAACTTACAAAGTGAATCCTATTCTTGGAAATAAAAACTATCACTTTGCGATTTCAATCCATTTTGAGCACTGGCATTCAACTCACTGTTGGGGAAACTGCTTTGAAATGGATTTAAAGCTGTGAATTTGGTTTAACTACCCTTTTGTAACATAGCCTTTTTCTAAAAGGTTCCTTTCTTCCACTAAAAAAAGACTCTGTTTCACTCACTGGGGTTTTGGCTTGATGCCCTGTAAAGAACCCTTGTTAAACATTATTTAAAGCTGAACTGAACATATATTGACACGTGGAATCTAGAATGATAGATGGATAGAGACAGAAGCATTGAGGGGGTGACTGATAAATTTATGAGCTTAATTTAGTCTGTAGCTCAGAGACAGACTGAAAGATGCCTCACGGAAGATGATATGAATAATGATGAAACTATTTTCAACTGTTTCAACAAGCTCAACTCTTATAGCTTTTTTTCTAGTAGGCTATTCATGCCACTTTTACTGACATTGGCCTGTAACAATGTAGTGTTGCCATTACTGGTAATATTCATAAGTATATTCATAACAAAACCTAGTTTTGACTCAGTTATGCAAATTTGTTTGTTTAGTTATTAATTATTCATTAGTATTTAGCATACTTTTTTCTGTTCAAGCTTAATGCTGTCACATAAATTGAGATCCTCACTGTTTTTATTTTACAAACAAAATACTGTAAATACTGTATAAATTAATTATAAAAATAATTTAAAAAATATTATCCTATAGTTATATAGTTATATATAACAAACAAACAAAAAATGTTAAACTGCCAGTAGCTTATATCTTGGAAAGTTTCTTTCTTTCTTTCTTTCTTTCTTTCTTTCTTTCTTTTTTTTTTTAAGGCACCCCTTTTCCAGTGTTACCCCAAAAGTAAAAAAAAAATCTAGACAGGGGACCTGAGTTACACTCCAAAAATGTAAGGATGTACTGCACTGCCAGTATTTTCTTTATCTTTATCTGTATCTTTTTTTTTTTTAAGAAAAGCTTTGAAGAACAGAGCAGCTCTTCTCTGTCTCAGAGCCGGCATGAGTTTCTATTCTCAGCAGGTTTCTCAGATGATGCCGCTGATGGCAAAGCTGCATCATCACTGTCAGATATCCCAGAATTCCTCCTGCTTTGAGAACGCCCGCTCTGCATGATACAGGAGCGAACAACGAATATCACGCATATCTGAGTCAACAGCTTTAAAAAGACACACACACACACACACGCATATACACACACACACACACACACACACACACTCACATATCTCTACAGTCAATAGTCCCAATGCTTTCTGAAGTTGTACACTTATGAAACGTTCTATATTTATTTTTATCCCAGATGGAGCAGCTAAAAATGTAAATACACTCATTTTAAAAGTATATTTTATTTTGTACAAACAATAGCGCATATGAAATATGTAAAATGCACATATTTACACAATGAATTTCAGTCAGTCCGTAAATAATTCACATCTGTTCCCTGCAAGCAGAGAGAGGTTTTTTTTTTTTTTTTCACAGCAGAGAATCCCATTCCATATGAACTTAGAAGTCAACATGAAACCAAAACTGACCGTAAATACATAATATGCACAGCTGGTTTTATAGTACATGTTATTCTCAATAAAACATTCTCTGTAATATTTCATCAAAATGTAATAACGCACTCTGCCTCTGAAATGACTTTTAATTTGATACAACAATTCTTAAGCATTCAGTTTTTCTGTTATGAACTTATTACAAACTAGCAAAATAAATCCAATGTGAGTCAGATTTGATAGGTTTGGGGTCAGTTGTCTATTATGAAGCTTCTGCAACACATTAATTTTCACACTTATTTTTATTTGTTTCTTTAGCAGTGAATTCAAAGCATTCTGGATCTGGTAACACTTCATTTTAAAGTGACAGTTACATATGCTACATGCACTTACTACTGTGTATAATAACAGTAAATTATGCATAATTACAAGCAACTAACCCTAAACCAAACCCTAACCCTACCTTACGGTAAGAACATGTTGTTAATAGTTATTACTTAGCACGTATTTGTGAAGTAACAGTGTCACCTTAAAATAAAGAGTTAAACTGGATCTTACTTCCAGAACAAAATTGACAGATAATGTACTCACCCCTTGTCATCCAAGATGTTCATGTCTTTCTTTCTTCAACCATAAAGAAATTATGGAAAGGATTTTTCTGCATATATTGGACTGATATGGTGCCCCGATTTTAAACTTCCAAAATGCAGTTTAAATGCAGCTTCAAACGATCCCAAATATGATTGTAAATGATCCCAGCTGAGGAAGAAGGGTCTTATCTAGCAAAACGATCGGTTATTTTCATAAAACTAATACAGTTTACCTACTTTTTAATGTCAAACGCTCGTCTTGTCTCACTCTGCCTGAACTGTTTTTTTCCGGTTCATGAGAGTTAGGGTATGGCGAACTTTAAAATCACATTATATACCTTTTTTTGTTGAGGGTGTTTGATCTCCTTTGCATGTTCACTTTGCAAAGACTGGGTCGGTATTTCTGCAGTGATGTAGGATGATTTTGAAATGATTTTTGAAGTTGAGAGAAAAAATACGATTGGAGTTTTTCCAACATACCCTGCCATACCTTTCCAACCTAACTGTCTTGAGGCAGAATACACAGAGTTCAGGAAGAGCAAGGCGAGACGATCGTTTGAGATTAAAATTATTTAAATTTCTAGATAAGATCCTTCTTCCTTGGCTGGGATCGTTTACAACCACATTTGGGATTGTTTGAAGCTGCATTTAAACTGCATATTGGAAGTTCAAAATCGGGGCACCATACTAGTCCATTATATGGGGAAAAACCCTGAAATGTTTAACTCAAAAAACATAATTTCTTTACAGCTGAAGAAAAAAAGCCATGAAGATCTTGGATGGCAAGGGGGTGAGTACATTATCTGTAAATTTTTGTTCTGGAAGTGGACTTCTCCTTTAATTCTACTGCCATCCAACTGTATTTTGACTATTTTGCATTTATGCATAGTGGTTACTGTGAAAACAAAAACACCATATCTTAACTTAAACAACTAATATATTTTATAATTATTACCTTTAAAAAGTGTAAAATGTGTACAGAAATGTGTAAGAAATCCCCAGATTGAGGTGGTAGCAGCAACCATGCGGACCCAAATTTGCATAGAAACTACAGCTAATACATCATTTCCTATGTGCTAGTTGCTGTTTCTTCTCCTAAACAACATCAGTTTTCACAAAAAAGTTCCTTCTTGAAACTCTAATGCAAAACTACACCTTTGTATCTGAAAGGGTTTATGTAAACCAACAGGCAAATAGATTAGTCAGGGTGTTTCAGGGTACTGTTCTTGGTAATGCAGGTCAACTTGGTGAACTGTGGTCAAAAAAGCTTCCTCAAAAGTAGATGAAAGAGGAGAAGATTATTTCTTTACAAACCATTGCAAACTCAGCTCTGACTCTATCTGGCTCCAAATCCGTGCAGCCGTTTGTAAAGATTTCACCAGCTGTGTCAATCACAGCCTACAAATCTCTAAAAACAAATACTAACCCCTAAACTTAATCCAAACCCTAACCTTAAAGGGATCGTTCACCCAAAAATGAAAATTCTGTCATTAATTACTCACCCTCATGTCATTCCAAACCTTTAAGACCTTTGGAGCACAAATTAAGATATTTTTGATGAAATCCAAGAGCTTTCTGGCCCTACATAGACAGCAACACAACTGTCATGTTCAAGGCCAAGAAAGGTAGTTAGGACGAAAGTTAGTTAAAGTAGTAATGCACATGGTGCTGTTGACACAGGTGCTGACAGTCTATGCAGGGTTGGAAAGCTCTTGGATTTTATCAAAAATATCTTAATTTGTGTTCCTAAGACGAACGAAGATCTTACAGGTTTGGAACAACATGGTAGTGAATGATTAATAACAGAATTTTCATTTTTGGGTGAACTATCCTTTCAACTTCAATGTAGCGCTTCATCTGGATAGATAATAGCAGTGTCCCTACAGTGGGGTGGGGGGGAATCCCCTGCTGATTTTGTACGTTTGGCCACTGACAAAGAAATGAACAGTCTAGAATTTTAATAATCAGTTTATTTTAACAGCGAGACACAGAATAACAACAACAAAATCCAGAAAAACACATTTAAAAAAAGTTATAAATTTATTTGCATTTCAGTGAGTGAAATAAATATTTGATCCCCCATCAATCAGCAAGATTTCTGGCTCCCAGGTGTCTTTTATACATGTACCGAGCTGAGATTAGGAGCACTCTCTTAAATGGAGTGCTCCTAATCTCAGTTTGTTACCTGTATAAAAGACACCTGTCCACAGAAGCAATCAGTCAATCAGAATCCAAACTCTCCACCATGGCCAAGACAAAAGAGCTGTCCAAGGATGTCGGGGACAAGATTGTAGACCTACACAACACTGGAATAGGCTACAAGACCATTGCCAAGCAACTTGGAGAGAAGGTGACAACAGATTGTGTGGTTACTCGCAAATGGAAAAAACAAAAAATAACTCTCAGTCTCCCTCGGTCTTCATGCAAGATCTCACCTTGTGGAGTTTTAAGGATCATGAGAACAGTGAGGAATCAGCTCAGAACTACACGCAAGGATCTTGTCAGTGATTTCAAGTCACCAAAAAAACAACTGGTAACATGCTACGCCGTGAAGGACTGAAATCCTGCACCACACGTAAGGTCCCCCTGCTTAAGAAAGCAAATGTACAGAACTAGGTGAAAGTGTTGTGGTCAGATGAGACCAAAATTGAGCTTGTTGGTATCAACTCAACTCGCCGTGTTTGGAGGAGGGGGAATGCAGCCTATGACCTCAAGAACATCATCCCCACTGTCCCCACTGGAGGTGGAAATTCTATGCTTTGGGGGTATTTTTCTGCTAAGGGGACAGGATAACTGCACCGCATCAAAGGGACGATGGACAGGGCCATGTACCGTCACATCTAGGGTGAGATCCTCAGCCCGGGCATTGAAATTGGGTCGTGGATAGGTATTCCAGCATGACAATGACCCAAAACACACGGCCAGGGAAACAAAAAAGTGGCTCAGGAAGAAGCACATTAAGGTCCTGGAGTGGCCTAGCCAGTCTCTAGACCTTAATCCCATAGAACATCTGTGGAGGAACTGAAGGTTTGAGTTACCAAATGTTAGCCTCAAAACCTTAATGACTTGGAGAGGATCTGCCAAGAGGAGTGGGACAAAATCCCTCCAGAGATGTGTGCAAACCTGATGGCAAACGACAAGAAACGTCTGAACTCTGTGATTGCCAATAAGGGTTTTGCCACCAAGTACTAAGTCATATTTTGTGAAGGAGTCAAATACTTATTTCACTCATTAAAATCAATTTAGAACTTTTTTGAAATGCATTTTTCTGGATTTGTTGTTGTTGTTATTCTGTCTCTCACTGTTCAAATAAACATACCATTAAAGTTATAGACTGATAATTTCTTTGTCAGTGGGCAAACATACAAAATCCCAGGGGGTCATTTTTTCCCCCACTGCAAGTTTCCTGAACACTAAATTAAATTTATTAAGTCTGAACTTTGATGATATGACGTGATTTAGTTGACCAGTTAAGACAGCTGTGGGACAGGGTTTAGCTGAAAATATCATGCAACTTTATTCTGGTTTGTGACAGCCACTTCTCACAATCCAATTAGATCCTGATGGATGGAACCACATTTCACCCTATGCTTCTGTGAAATCTGACCAAATCAAAATGCCATTTCCTTAGATCTCCTATTTTCCAAAATATAACACATTAAAATGTGTTGTGTATACAGTAGAATGCTGCAGTGATGATGTATTTTTGTATTCCAGCCTGGAAGGTTGCATCACCTTGACTGGAAATCACAAGTGGGTACTATATGATGCATGTTACGTTGTAGAATAAAACATGAAACTATCTTGAGTTTGTGTTAAATGCATACTTTATTTCAGGCATTTAACCAATAACCTTAAAAAAAAATAACATTGACTTCAGCACAGCAGAAACTAGAAGTGCTGAGATGCAGCTTGTTTCTGGGTTTTGGCCTACATAAATACATCATCTTGCAGCTCTCTATAATCTTTCATGTTGACTTTAAAATTCATGTACAGTTCTGACACTTTCAGCATTCCCAAAGCTACAGCTTCTAGACTCTGACCTGCATCATAAAGGAGCTCCACACTCAAAACTGTATTTTGCATTTATTTTCTGCTCACGTCATCCACCCCTGAAACCCCCACCAGCCGAGCTCTTTCAGATTGACCCCGAAGATGGTGAACCCCATAGTATCAGGTTACCATCTCGCTTACCATCACAAGCTTACCTGGAGGCAATGTTTTGCTTTGGATCAAAGTAACCAAGAGTGAGGACACTTCTCTGGACGCATCTTCCAGCTTGACGTCAACGACCTCAGTCCAACAATTCCCATAAACCTGTTGATACCGGTGTTCTGGGGCCATGTTTGACTGTCCAGGACTGGCCTCGGTTTACCACAGACATCTCCAGAGGTCTATGGTCAAAACTCAAAGGCAGTCCCTGCATAGCGCCACCTGGCCGTGGAGGTAGTCTCTGCACGGGCAAAGCCGCTGGTGTTTGGCGCTGACTCCAGCGCAACTGAATAGCAGCGGCTCCTTTTGCTGGAAACACTCTCTTCTGTCCACGTGTACGGCTGGAAACACATGATTCTTCTCCGCTTCTAAAGACTCACACTGAGCGTTAAGCCTAAAAAACACACATTCACACAATTTACACATTTCAAAGAACCGCAGACAAGAAAAGAGGAAAGAAATGCAGTACAACACAGTGAATAGAGAACAATGATTGCTCATTTTTACAGTGGTCTTGGTTACAAAAATATTTTTCATTCATTTTCTTTTGAAGATCTGTCAGCTGTAAGCTAAACCATCTAGCTGTGAGATGAATCAAAAGTTTTTAATTGAAGCAAAAAAAAAAAAAAAAAGCACATAAAAATTAGAAAAATACTAAGGTGCGAGACTGTACAATTCGCATTTTGGAGTAAATAAGCTGCTCATTCCAGGGAAGCACTGGAAAAAAAAAATACTTATATTGATTGTTTGTATGGAAAATATACTTTTTAAAGTTTACTGTAAGTTGAAATCACACTGACTTGTCTGTCTTTTTTTGTATGCTGTTAATAAACATTTAGACAAAATTATTGTTGTATTAGATAAAATTATTGTTGTATTGTTGTAATATTTTTGTTTGATTTCTTTCCCAAGTTGCATTGGCTGCTCTAAATTATGAGACACCAATATTTCAGAAGTTTAGGACACATGCTTATTTTTATTATTATTATTATTTTTTATTGGTGTGTGTTTATATACATACTTTATTTTTTTAAGATTAGCTGTTTTTTGTTTTTGTTTGTTTTTTTCCAAAGCATTGTTAGACGCCAGTGTTTCCTGTCATAACTATGCAAATATTTGATTTCAAAAACAGTATCATAGCTTTTAAACTATATATTGTTTTGATTTTTAAGCTGTATTTAACCTCAGAAAAAAATGTGTAAGGTGTAAGGTGATTTTGTGGTGGCTGTGCTTTAAAAATTACATTTTTACAATTCAAGTGATGAAGGATTTTGAAAGTCTGACAGCAATCAGTGTTAAGAAATACTGTAAGGTTAACCTTGTATACTTTCAATGTTTGAAAATGATTAACAGTTGAAAACATTTCTTAAAAATGTAATTGAATGAAATCGGTTGCATTACTTTAATAAAATAATTGAAATAGTTACACTACTTATTGCATTTTAAATAGGGTAACTTGTTACATTTCCAAAATAACCTTCCCAACACTGAATGAATGCATATTATAATGCTAAACAAGGATTGCAGTGTGTATTATAATGTATTATATAGTAATTATAGGTTTCACACAAGTGTCCCCTAACAAATCAATGTCATAACTTCATATTAACTGTGATAATCGCTGCACAAAGAACAATTAAATAAAACAACAAACACATTTATGCAAAAATGCGCATAATCCAGAAATGCTGTGTGTCTCACCCATTGAAGGCCTCAATATTGTTGATGAAAGGAAAGTAAGCTGGCTCGCAGATTAGACCGGCATCCTGGCAGGTTTTCACACAGGATGAGTCCTCGGGAGACAAGAAGAGCCGGAGGGCGCTGAGGGGCGGCCAGCAGGCCGGAGCAGTGATGTTGGGAGCCCAGATCAAAGCTGTGGAGTTGGGCAGCTGGAGGAAGGGACTGGGTGGATTCCCAGGCCATGATCTGGATTCATTGGCTGTAGGGAATGGACTGATGCGGCGACAAAAATCCTGGAAAAAACACACAGTGAATGTGACTATGACTGAAGACATCTTCATAAGAGAGCCTTATGATCAGTGTTGGGCAGTAGCACCGCTACAATTAGTTACACTACTAGTACTTTACACTACTTTAAGCAGTTTAGTTTTTCACTAACCATTCATAAATGTTGTTTTCTCAAAAACATAAACATGTACATTCATGTTGCTTACATATTATTGTAGCCCAGTTAGTGCTGATTATAAATTAATTTAGCAATTAACATGTTTTAAAGATACTGAAAACTACTCCAAGGTGCCAAAACCCCTTAAACCCCAGAGGGTTAACTACATTTCTCAATAGCGTGGTGGTAGCATTACTGTTTTCTGAATCAAATAGCTTTTCAGTAGCTCTTTTGTTGATCAAGTAGTGCGGCAGCATCCACACAAGCTACATTTTCCTAAACATTTTTGAAGCTTGGAAATACAATTGCTAATGATCACTAATGCTGGATTAGTAAGTGACACCACCGCATACCCATGCAAACATAGGTGTGTATGCATACGTACACATACAAATGAACATACACACACTCTCGACACCTGATCTTGTGGATCACATGTTTTTTTGTTGTTTTTGTCACCAAATTGGTTTGGAACAGTTGCTGAATAAACAATTTAACTGAACAATTATGCCTGCCTGATCTGTTTGACTAACATTCTTATTGATCACTGAGATCAGGGTTGTCAGATTTTCACAACAAAACCTGCGTTTTCAGAGGAGTCCCCGTTTCCCCCGCGTTCCGGGGAAATACACATTTTTTTGGGTTCCCCTGGTAAAATTACCATTCCAGAGGCTAAATATTACGTTACTGGGGTCACTTCAACCCGCAGACATTAAAAACAACCCGCAGCAACAGTGTTCTGCGGAAAAATCGTGGACTTGGCAACCCTGTTTGAGATAGCGTTGACTTGGAATCCAAATGCAATGATGTCACAACACGGTCCATTAGAATATCATTAAATATTGTTGGAGGGAGGGTAGGGATTAGGTGGGGGATTAGCCTAACTTTAGGGATGCAGTGTGGAGAACTGCTTCAACGAGCCGCAGTGCGATGGGTATAAACACAAGCATTGACTAGAGTGGCCGCTTCACAGCTGTATCGCACCGCCTACGTGTGCAACACAGGGGGTCGAAACACATGCCAAAGCCGCGGCCTACTCCGGTTGCCACGTCAGAGCCATAACACACTGCAGACGTGTGCAGTGTGTGGTAAGAGATTTATTCATCATGCAGTGTAGATGGCTTCACTTATAATGCAAGTGTTTTTAAAATGCATAAACTTGCAGTAGAATAGGCTAATCAGTGATGATGTTCTTTGATAATGTTAAGTTGCTTTTAGCCTTATGCTGGAGCTGGTTTTGGGCAATTAAACTAGTATGTAAATAATTAAATACATTAGCACGATAATATCAGGTATTGGCGATCTCACAGGCTGATGAGGACCCAACACTACTGTATAGTAACGCTATGGCATAGACGGGTTTTTCTCCTCATCAGTCCAAAACAAGTCCAATAATATGCATCCATCCATAATAAAAAGTGCCTCACACGGCTCCGGGGGTCAATAAAGGCCTCCTGTAGCGAATTGATGAGTTTTTGTAAGAAAAAGATAAAATGTTTAAAATGTAAGAATCACTTTAATCTAACTTGCGCTAACAGTTGTACACAGAACTTGCTTTTTTAAGGGGCGTAGCAGTACTAAAATACCGTCTAAGCTGTTCGCCAATCGCAACGCAGTGGGACAGCTAACCAATCACAGCACATTTAGTTTTTCGGAAGACTGGCCTTCATTAAACCCGGAACTAATCAAGCCTTATGTGCCAGGCTGGGAGAAATGTATTGTAATAAATTATGCAAATTATGTTAAAAAGGACTGGGTTAAAATAATGTTAAAAATAATGTGTTTTTCAAACCACCAAGCATAAAAGCATGTTCTAGTACACCCCTAAAGCAAAATCAAGACTTTGTAAAATAGCATAATAGGACCCCTTTTAAAAGAGACCATAATTATGCCTGTAGTTCAAATTAGTCATTTTAGTTTCTTTTAGTATGTTATTTTCAGGTTTCAGCTCAAATAAAGTGGGACTGAATGTTAAAGGTGTTGAACAAAGGATTCAGGGTTGCTCTCAAAAGTGTGTGTTTCACTTTATGTGCGCACATCAAATCCCAGAGGCAACTGACTAGCAAGCTCAGCATATATGTAGTTCACTTCACAGGCAAAAATATGCTTGCGCTTATTCTCTTACATTTTTGTCTACGTGTGCATGTGTAACACAGATCACAGACTTGCACTGCTCCCAATTCATACAGTATCTGTCCTATATGGTATTAAAAATAAAAGTGTGTCCCGAATCACAGTAAAATATGACAGTGTTACCAGGGTCGCAATTTAGCTATTTTGCAAAAGCCGGGGTGTGGGTTTTTTTGGGCTACTTATATAATGTACCACGGTTGCCAAAAACTTGATCTGTTGACTAGGAAAAATTAAAATACATGTTTTTTACTCATGTGTGTTGATCTTTGGAATGAATACCTGGCAACCTAAGTGCCACTGAAAGAGCGAGTAAAGGAGAAACTCTCTTTACACATTTGATTTCACCGAGTTTCGCCCACATAGGGAATTTAAAGGCAGGTTAATTAAGTTTGACTTTGTAAATTAATTTAACATTGAAGCTTGTGTGCAAAACAAGAGTATGTAAAGAGTAAAGAGTATATAGGCTATTAATTATGGTCTTGAGTGAGATGAGCAAATAGTTTTTCATTTATTGTGTTAAGATGTGTGCAATCTACAGTATAGCAAGTTAAAATAATTGGGGGAGTGCACTCACAATACACATTTTAAGGTAAAACAAATCTTATTTTAATCTTCTAAATCAATAATCTGCAAAATTTGTCTATTAGGTATAAAAGTATATGCCTTTAAATAATAGGCATTAACATAATTTCTGTAAATCTGCTTTAAAATGATGTTGATGCACTATATAAACAGCCTAAATTTGACTTTGCCTTTTATGAATGGCTATGCCAGCTTATCACATTGTGACAGACATATTTAAAACATTTTTTAAGGCCCTTTATGGGAATCCCACACCTGTCAGTGCAATTAGAAAGGAGAAAACAAAAAAGACTAGTTTTTATTCTCTTTGGGAGTTTTGAGTTGGGTTTGGGCTGGAAATTTGCCTGGGACCTGGCAACCCTACTGAATGATATACTGAATGATAGTGTGTATATGCAGAATCCAGATACACACTGAGAATTGTTTATATTTGAAATGTTCAGATGCAAAAACCCTCTAAAAGCCATCTCAGTCAAAAATGATACTGAGTGAATGCTCTCGACACATAGTATACATCCATCAAATACTTTTAACTTCAAACTCGTTAAATCCCAGCCTCAGCCCAATCAGATGTACCAGTACTTAGGTAGAAACCTATACATAGGAGCCTGATAAAAATGCTTATTTTAAAGAAAAATGTTAAATGGACTGTAGATGGCTTTTGCATCTGAACTCTTCATTTGTTCCTCAATAGTATCGTGGCTGACATACCTGATGTTGGATGTAAGCGTTCACTCTCTCCAGCATGCCTTCACAAGTGTACTCATATGGTATAAAGGGCTCCACCTGTGCAAACAGACAAATGACAAAAGACACAGACAGAAACCTGAAATATTTCTGCAACCTTGCACCAATACACACTGTTCACTGAACTAACGCCTGACAATGCATGTCATTAATGTATTATGGACATTTGACTCATTTTTAAAGGTGTAGTGTGGTATTATGTTCTTGTTTATTTATTTCATAGATTCCATAAAATATCTGTGGCACTATTAGAATAATCTTTTAGTTTGAGCAGTTTGGCTTGTCTATCTTGGCTTGACCATTCAGTGATGGCTGACCAATGGCAGATGGGAGAAGTGTTTGGAAACAGGAAGAATGCTCTAATAAATCGTGTCTTTTTAAGTCATACGATAGCTTTTGTATGTCTCATATTAAAGTTGTTACATATGGGAAATCATCTCCAATGCAGTGCTCAGATATGCTTCTCAGATTACAAATTGATTGTCAATTACTACATTGTGAAGCTGTCACACAAAGACACGTTTTATACCGCTCAATATATATGAAGAAGGATTTATATCAATATACAGTCATAACCAAAAATATCGGCACCCTTGCAATTCTCTCCGAAAATGCACCACTTCTCTGAGAAAATTGTTCCAGTTGCAAATGTTTTGGTATTCACATGCTTATTGTTTTTGTTTTCACTTCAACAACACAAAAAAGAGAGAAGAGAAGTCAAACTTCACACAGAACTCAAAAATGGACTGGACATTTATTATTGGCACCTTGTCAAAATTGTAAGAAATAATTGCTTTTCAAGCATGCAATGCTCCTGTAATTTGTATTTAGACACACCTGTGGCAAGTAACAGGTGTGGGCAAAATAATAATCACTCTTGCAACCAGTTAAGATGGAGAAAAGTTGACTTAACCTTTGTGTTGTGTGTCACACTGAGCATGGAGAAAAGAAAGAAGTGTAAAGAGTTGTCTGTGGATTTGAGAGAAACTAATGTGGAAAAACATGGACAATCTCAAGGCTACAAGTTCATCTCCAGAGATCTTAATGTTCCTCTGTTCACTGTGTGCAATATAATCAAGAGGTTTACAGCCCATGGCACTGTAGCTAATCTCCCTGGACGTGGACAGAAGAGCAACATTAATGAAAAATTACAATGGAGAACTGTTCGAATGCTGGATAAAGAACCCCAATTAACTTCAAACAAATTCAAGCTGATCTGCAGACACAGGGTACAACAGTGTCAGCTCACATTATCTGTTACTATCTGAATGAAAAGGAACACTATGGTAGGAGACTCAGGAGGACACCACTGCTGACACAAAGGCATAAAAAAAGGAAGACTGGATTTTGCCAAAACTTATGTGACAAAACCACAGTCCTTCTGGGAGAATGTACTGTGGACAGATGAGACAAAAGTAAAGCGTTTTGGTAAAGGGCATCATGGCACTGTTTACAGAAAAATAAATTAGGCTTTCAAAGAAAAGAACCAGTCAAACATGGTGGAGGTTCAAAGATGTTTTGGGGTTGCTTTGCTGCTTCTGGCACTAGATGCCTTGACTGTGTGAACTAGATGCCTTGATCTGTTGCCATCTGAATGAAAAGGGACACTATGGTAGGAGACCCAGGAGGACACCACTGCTGACACAAAGGTATAAAAAACAAGACTGGAGTTTGCCAAAACTTATGTGACAAAACCACAATCCTTCTGGGAGAATGTACTGTGGACAGATGAGACAAAATTAAAGCTTTTTGGTAAAGGGCATCATGGCACTGTTTACAGAAAAAGAAATGAGGCTTTCTAAGAAAAGAACCAGTCAAACATGGTGGAGGTTCAAAGATGTTTGGGGGTTGCTTTGCTGCTTCTGGCACTAGATGCCAAAGGTCAAAGGTCATGGGTCTTCCAGCAGGACAATGACCCGAAACACACTTAAAAAAACACAACAACAACAACAACAACAACAACAACAACAACAACAACAACAACAAAAAAAAAGAGCTGGAGAGTTCTTAAATGGCCAGCAATGAGTCCAGATCTGAATCCCATAGAACACCTGTGGAGAGATCTCAAAACAGTAGCTGGGAGAAGGTGTCCTTCAAATCTGAATGACCTGGAGCAGTTTACAAAAGAAGAGTGGTCCAAAATTCCAATAGAAAGGTATAAGAAGCTTATTCATGGTTGCAGGAAAATACTTATTTTGTATTTTTTTTTTTTCCCAAAAGGGCTGCTACCAAATATTAAGTTAAGGGTGCCAACAATAATTTTGTCCAGTACATTTCTGGGTTCTGTGTGGAATTGTACCAGATTAATATGTGAGTACCAAAACATTTGCAACTGCAACAATTTTCTGAGAGAAGGGTTGCATTTTCTGACAAAATTGCAAGGGTGACAATATGTTTGGCTGTAAATGAGTTTTGATAGTTTTACAGTTGTCTTAGCCATTTTAATCCTCTTAATCATTTTAATGTGTGTATGTCTTTAAATGTTCATGGGATTAATCACATGACAGGAATCAGGAAGTAGACCAGTATAAAGCAAGCAGCATGCCAAACAAACAGGGTCACTGATCAAACACATGCTGGACTGTGGAGCTGTTTTATAGAGTTACTGTTCCAGTTTCTCACACGTTTTGGGTTATCACTTTCGTTGGGCTGTATATACACCGGTGGACACTTTTACCTTGGAACTTAAAACCACTAGGATTCCTAAGGACTGTTTTATGGTACTATTTAAATTGACAATTTGCCTTTAACAGCCTGAGCTATTCTAGTTGTATTGTGTTAAGTTCCGTGTGCATTGTGCCAATATGTAATTTATACAGTCTACTTTTGTTGTTTTTCTCGTCTTTTTCTCGTCTCGACTTATTTTACCTCACACAGTATAATATGACCCCTTTTAATTACCGTAACATCTTCTGATAAGGCAGAGCATTACAGTGTAACATGTTAAAACTCAAAGTAAGAAAAGATAGACTGACATTTTGTGCATCTCTACAACTGAAAACTTTTTCTCTACATTCAGCTACATGTTTCTGTCTGTTTACTTATCCTATTTTTGCACTGTGGATAAAAAAAAAAAAAAGTAGCACTTTTAAACTTTCAAAAGGTACTCCATGGGTTCCCATAACAACGGGACATTTCTGCTTGGAGAGAGCAACTGAGTCAGAACTGAAGACTAAACCGACCTAAAAACACTGCATGACACCTTAGTGTTTAATTGGCACCATAGGAGATGAGACCATTTTCAAACTTCCTCTTCCAACAACTAGACAGTTCTGGATGACAGTATGTATTTGCATGATCAAAAATAAATAAATAGATAAATACAAACATGGACAGTCTACATATCTATATATAGACATGCAACAATCAGTGTTTACAGTAACTGTAACAGAACTGCAATAAAGAAAATGAAAGTTTACCTTCTCTTTAAGAATATCTTGAACAGCTGTCTCGAATTCTTGAGAGTTGTTGAAGTCTACTGTTATGACGTGGGGTTTGCCGATGTACTCTTCAGTGTATGGATGCTGAGATGACACCTGTTGAGAAGAAGAAAACATGAGTGCTATCTGTCATGAGTGCACTACATCCATTATTTTGCGCCAGTTCATTTTCACAGTTCACAGCTTTGAAGATCTGAAGAGCGGGATTATATGAACAGCAGAGTTGCAACATAGGCTCATTGGAAATACAGCCTCTATATACATTTCTGCAAAACTTCTGCAATTTCTGCAAAAAAAAAAAAAAAAAAAAACGTACCTATGTGTACGAATCACTGCAGCTTCCAGTTGAAATGAACACCAGAAGCAGTAAAACTACAACTTTTATTTTTTTTTCACACAGAGTATGATTTACTGGTACAGAGTTTTAATTAATAAAGCCTAATTTTTACACAATTCCTTGCAGAATATTATGTTATGAATTAAAAAATAAATAAATAAAAATAACATCCTGCACGATTTGAAAGCTGATTTGAAAGCTGATGACTTTTGAACATTGTCGTCACATATACAGCTTCATATGCATGATTTTTGTAATTCAGTAGGTTTGCTAGCTCACGCAATACAGCGTTGCACTTGAGTGATGAAGAGCGTCGGTATGAACACCGTGAAACTATGTTCGACAAAAAAGCTCAAATCTGCATAAAGAATTTAAAATAGCACGGCTGCATCAACAGTTTTTTAATCACTTTTGCATTTGTTAAAACTATCGGTCAGGTTTAGGGTTGGCTTTGGGGTAGGGGATATTTTCAACACGACAGAGTGACACTCCCTGGATATTTGAATTCTGAACATCCGTAATACGTACCTCAAGCAGCGCAATAAATAAGCAGCAATACGTGCCTGTACACACGTAATAAAAACGTGCCACGGTCACGAATTAAACATGTTTTTCCACTCTCTGGACATTTCACTTTGAAACTGATGCAAAATGCTCAATAAAATATGTAATTACAGTGTTGCAGAAATGTATATAGAGTAGGGTGACCACCTGTCCCGCTTTGCGTTGTACCGCACAGCATTTTCACCCCTTGTCCTGCACGTCGCATATTGAGAAAATGTCCCGCATTGTCATCAGTCTGTTGGTTTTTAACAATCATATTAAGAAAAATTATTTTGCCTTTTTAAAAATAGCTTTTTATTTATGCTTTTTGCAGCTTAGCTTCTGTGCAAAGGATTTGTGGACCTCATCAAGTGATCTAGAACCATCTATAGTGTCATTTTAAAGACGCGCTTTCTCTCGCTTGCATGTGCACACTCAGAAACACAGATTAGCGCATATGACAACGGATGTAATCAGTATTTACATAGCATAACATTAGAAAATTGTCCGCATTACCTCGCAAAATCACATCTATGTCCCGCAACAGCCCTATTGCCAGGTGGTCACCCTGATATAGAGGCACATATTTTCATGAACCTGGGTTGCAGAATTGCGTGCCATTCAGAAGTGAATTGAGATTGCCTTTTAAGTTTTAACACAATTCCTTAAATTTGGACTAAGGTAGCGAATACGCTGCATAGTTTGAATTTTAATGTGAATTTCAGGCAGTAAAATTAAGAAGGAAAAAAAAAATCAGAAATTTGCACATTTTTATATTCAACATATGGGCTGTTTTAGAAAATATTTGTATGAAATACTTTCAGAAAAGTATAATATATATGTTACACCTCTACAGCATTTCAATTAATATCATCTAATGTCTTTTAAAACAGAACATGTTCTATGAATTTATGAACATCTGAAATGGTACATATTTCATAATAATTTAGCTTACGTGTATGTACTGTATATTCATTATTACGGAAGCCCATTTTCACCATTGAATAAAAAATAAAAAAGGCATTGCAACTTCTTATCTCACAATTCTGTTTTTTTTTCTTCTCAGAATTATAAAGTTACAAAGTCAGAATTGCATGCTATAAAGTCACAATTGCATGTTATAAAGATATAAACTTGCAATTCTGACTTTTTTCGTACCTTGCAATTCTCACTTTATAACAAACAACTGTGAAAAAATTGTGAGATATGAGAAAAAGAATGGTCTCTTTTTCT
>JAHKKF010536434.1:0-34913 GCA_019740295.1 Labeo calbasu
TTTATCCTCTCCTCTTGTATGCATTTCCCTGAATTTATCAGCTGTGAATTATCCTTTGCCCCTCTTTATTTTTAAAGGAGGACTTTTAGTCAAAACTACATGTTGTGTAATGAATAAGATACATTTTTGTTGGTCTCCTAAAATGAAAAGATATAAAAAGGTTAGTTTTTTTTCCCAGTATATTAATTTAGACATCAAAATAACATTTTCCTTCTTTCCTTGTATCCTTTTCAGTTGCTTTTTCTGCCTTTTTGATAGATTTTGTCCGTCTATGTGAGATTTTAAGAATCATCTGACAGTGGCACTCTGCTAAATGGTAGTGAGCCAACCAAACGTACCCAAACCAGATGGCACCTCGTGATTGGCCGAACGACATCGGGGAGCATTAATGATGCACAGCGGCCGCCCAATAGCAGGGCTGCGTTTGGGCTCACCACGCCCACTTTGTTCACTCTGTCACTAGCTGGCTCAGAACAGACAGCTCCTGAACAGGTGGCAGTCTGGGGAAGGGGCATATTTTGTTGATGTGAGGGAACGACCCCCTGCCAGTCTTTTCTGGGATGGGCGTCACAAACATGGACCTTGAGCCTCAGCTTTAGGGTGTTGATCCAACAGGCCGTCTCCTCCAGAGCAGCAGAGGGACAGTACACACGCACACTGGTGATTTTTCCGTCTGCAGCGCTGTTGGCTCAATAAGAGAACGCAGTCACCAAGCTGGTTTGCTTTATTTACATTGAAGCGCATGCTTAGCTGTCATTGGTTAACCTGACGCCTCATTCGCTTCCCAGCTGCAGCATCAGATTGTGTCGTTTCTTGCAGCATTTGGCTTTCGGCAATGTGTAAAAGATGCAGAAAGTGACACCTGTGCTGTTGCAAGACTGTGTTAACATATGACTGACATTACGCTGCAATATGTAACATTGTGTGCTAAATTATGTGGGAACTCAATGGATAACACATGGCAGAGGCTGTTTCAGAGGGGTTAACTGGGGTAAGAGCCACAGATGGAGCTAATGGTTTTCTCATGTATTAAATTCTACGCCTCTCAGCTAGCTACCTTTCCGTATTTGTTTTAAGAGACGAGCTGAAACAAAACATAACAGATATTTCTGAAATTAAGCCTCATCACCCAGAGGTTTGATCTGGGAACATGTCTCGATTATTATGGTGCAGTACTGGACAGATGTTATTTTTGAGAATAAGGTTTCTGCCGTCATGACTTTAATCCGTTTTAGCTTCTTAGCTGATGCTGCAAAGCATGGAGGAGAAGGAAGTGTATTTTTGAAAATGCCATCCGCATTGTTTTAGGTAACTATTATTATTATCGTATCGTTTATTATTGTGTTTATCAATATAAATATTAATACGAATTAAATAATACAATAAGTTCAAGAAAGATATCATTTTAATTGATCAGATTATCTCAAAGCATTTTTTAAAGATAAAGTAGGTAGTAAATGCATGAATTCCTGACTTCAGATTATAAATCATTTCACGGTCATACATAATTTTTCACCCCTGCATTGGGTCATTAACACACATAACTGAGCTTATGAGAGGTATCAGTTGCTGCTGCCCATGACATCTATATCTGTGTGTACTAGTGTGTGTGTGTGTGTATGAAGTGTGTTGAGGTAACTGCATGTGTGTGGCTCTCACACGGGCCTGTAATAAAAGCAGCAAGTCAAGTCTCACAGAGGCTGCTTCAGATTGGAGTGTAACTAAGCGTGCAGTAAAGTTTCAGAGTTCAGCGGGGCACGAGGCGAAAATCGGGATGACACCCATAATTCATAGCATCCTCTGTTCCTGCTGTGTCCCTTAAATTCATTCTTGGTCAGGGAGCTGTACTGGAGAAAGAGGAGCAAATACCCGCCAATGCCTTTGCTTCTATGAAGCAAAGCCCTTTAAATGTGGAGGAATAATCCTAGATGATGGGTTTTTTTCTGTTTTTACAGAATTATCACTTCCTGTAGATTTGTATGTGAGTGGGTTACACTGTAAATGGTGCACTAAAAATAGAAATAAAAAGGTTTACATCTGATAAAATAAATATTTATTTAATGTGGGCTGACCTGTAGAGAACACTTGAATACTACTAACTCTTATTATTAGTTGGACGTTAAAAAAATGTTAATTAAGTATGGGTGTTTTATAAATTAAAAAATTATTTTTACTGTGATATTTCCTTTAAATATGTGACCCTGGACCACAAGTAACTAAGTAGCGTGGGTGTATTTGTGGCAATAGCCAACAATACATTGTGTGGGTCAAAATGATACATTTTTCTTTTATTCCAAAAATCATTAGGATATTAGGTAAAGATCATGTTCCATGAAGATATTTTGTAAATATATCAAAACTTAATTTTTGAATAGTAATATGCATTGCTAAGAACTTCATTTGGACAACTTTAAAGGCGATTTTCTCAATATTTTGCACCCTTTTTCTTCTTTTTTTTTTTTTTTTTGCACCCTCAGATTCCAGATTTTCAAATAGTTGTATCTCGGCTAAATATTGTCTTATCCTAACAAACCATACATCAATGGAAAGCTTATTTATTAAATGTATAGAGATGTATAAATCTCAATTTCAAAAAGCTGACCCTTACAAGTGGTTTTGTGGTCCAAGGTCACACATGCTATGCTCTTTGGAATATTTATTTAGTGTTTGTTGTACAACTTCTTTCTAGGAAAACAAGTGATTCACCCCAACCAGATCAAGGCTGTTCAAGAGGAATTTGCCCCCAGTCCAGAGAGAATCAAGTGGGCCACGGAGCTGATCGCTGCATTCGAGGAGCATCAGAAGTTGGGAAAGGTGCATGTTCAGTAGTTCCTCAGCTTCCACATAGAGATCTGTATTATTTTCCAGCCTGATACAGCATCAAGATGTCCTCCATGACGCATGCTGCACTGTAGCTTTTGTCAGAGAAAATCAAATGAGGTGTTGAATATTATAGTTCCTAATTTAGTGCATCATTGAGTCCTGCGTTTTCTGCTCGGTAGGGCTGCGCGTGTCTGAGATGTGCTAGTAATGTACAATCTGCCAGTAATTCTTACGCTAAGGATGGCCTGGGGGTGCGTCAGCGACACTCTCCCTGTTCGGCTCTTTGCTCACAAACTGAGATTCCGGGACACAGTTGCTCGATTTATTTTGCGTTTTCCTGTATATTTCTATGCCCTCTTCAATCTCCTTGCAGATTTGTTACAGAAAATGTTTGCAAAGTACCCACCTGAGGTTTTACTGCCTCTCAACATGGCATTTTTAGACCCTCTACCAGCATTGCATTACATTTAGGATGCATATTTACTTTCTTTGATGCATATGTCATGTAATTATTGAAACTCTTTCCTCTTTAGAGGTTAGGGCTGGGTAGGCTGATTAAAATATCCAGCTCGGTACAGTGGTGCAATGAATAGGAATTCATTTCAATGCTATCTCACAACCAATTCGTACATATTTTACAAGGTGGCTAATCTCGTACGAATTTGTATGATTTCAGAAATGGGTAGGTTTAGAGGTGGGGTTAGGTGTAGGTAATTCGTACAAATTCATACGTGTTGTGCAACTCGTAAAATCCGTGCGTTTTCACTAAAATCTTATGAATTTGTATGAGTGAGGTCGTACAAATTAGCCACCTCGTAAAATATGTACAAATTGCAGTGAGATCGGGCTGGAATATTTACCATGCACAAAAATGACTTCCAGCTCTGTCTAGAATTTTTTTATATATGTGTATTATATATGTGGGCTCTCTTTTTTCTTGGCCCTTGGTTTTCTCTAGGGAATTTTTGAATAACCATCCTATCTTTCTTTGTAGTGTCATTGCAGCTATGTAGAAGGAGATGTTCTTCTAGACAATATCTGCCTTTATTTTTATTCAACCAGTGTTCTGTTCTCTTCTCCTCAGGGGGCTTTCACCTTTCATGGCAGTATGATTGACATGCCATCTCTGAAGCAAGCTCAGAACATTGTCACGATGGCTTCAACTGTTCAGGGAAAGTGAGCCAAACCTGAGTTCCTCAGACATCAAAATCTGCACCATGCTGGCTGAGGCGTGCACTTCACGTCAAGAGCTAAAAACGACCTGTGCATTTGTTTAACCGGCAACAGAGATGATGTTCTAGTTGATGTGTTGATTTCAGCTTAATGGACTGATTATTTTGTCTTCTGAAATTCCCGGCACATTACCATTTTAGTTTGCATTTGTGTGTGCGTTGTGCCCGCCCCCTGCCTCTCCGGTGTCAGGGCAGACGATTGGCCGTGGTAAAGGTTGTGCGTGCCCAACGAAAGGGCAAACAAACAGGGCCGCCCTGCCGTCGAGCTTCCATTCAGCCCGAAGGCTCCTCCAGGCCCCGGAACATCAAAGCGCTATTTGCCAAGAAGCGGCTGCGAATTTACTAAAACCAACATTGAGAGAATGAGCCTGTGAGCCCGCTCTAAATTGTAGGTCTTTGTTTCAGGGGGCTCAGCAAGCCAGTTTGTTCTTCAAGACAAGGCTTGAATGTGTCTGCAGCCTGGCGTAAGCTCTACGCGGCGTGCCACACGCTCTCTCGCAAACACGTACACAAAGGGCTCGGCGAGGGCTCGCTCTATGTAAATATCAGCAGTTTTCCATGGCTTTGTTTCTCGGTCAGTGGTTCCCATCTCTCCATCCAGCTTGGAAGTCACCGTGAACATGGCCAAGCGCTCAAAAGACATGCCGCCGTTGTCCATTTCACCAGTGCTCCTCACACACACTTTGTCAAGAATGCCTCTTTTGAAATAAAACTCCAGGATGTCATTCCCAATGAATGACCATCCTTTCCACCCTTGAGGGCGTTGTTGTTGTTTTTTATGTTGTGTTTGTCATGAATACATCCTACAGTACGCTATGTTCCCGCTCCTTGCTGCTGGTCTCCCACGAGCTGATGACATATTTGGCAGAAATGTCTAGGGCGGATTTGTCTGGGATGGGGGTGGGGGGAATGGTTGATGGTTCAGTTGGTCACTATGGTAATAGAGGCCTCTGCATAAAGCAAGACTGAATATGGCGTGATCAATAGTGTCTGCAGCGAGCGACTCGGCCCGAGCTCTGTGCCAGCCTCGGGACGCAGACAGAAAGATGGAAGCCGCTGCTGTGAGCGGCCCAAAGGGCCCGACAGTAAGCTGACGGCCTGGCACCCGGCCCACACCTCTCCGCCGCCCCCCCCTCCCATGCTCTCTGCCTTTTGCACTCATTTATTTTTCATTTTCTTTGGAATCGTCTTTTTGGACTCATGTCAGACAAGCCCTTTTGCTGTAAGCGCTCTTTAAGCATGTCTTCAAGACTCTCAGAGCCTGAGACCGTAGGTCAATATAGGCCAACGAGATGAGATTCATCTAGAGCCGTCCTGCATTTTAGTTAGCTAAATTGTTCATCACAATTTATAGGAACAGAAATATTGGACTATTATGCAAAATTCACGCAAAAAAAATTACATCCTTCTTTATTTATTTATTTGTGTGTGTGTGTGTGTTTTCCTACTTAACCATATTTTGGGGACAAAATTGTCAAAAAAGGAGCAAAACCTGACAAAATTGCGAAAAACCTCCTATGGGGACATCCCCATTTGTAAAGCTGGTATAAAAATATTTATTTATTTATTTTTTTTAATTAAATGCAGAACATTTTCTGTTAGGGGTAGGGTTAGGCTTAGGAGTAGGTTTAGGTTAGAAAATGTATAACTGTATAAATGTATCTGTATATAAAACAATAGATGTCCCCATTTAGACAGTTAAGTGTGCGTTTGTACATTTATTTTTTCAGGATTTTTTTTTTTTTTTTTTTTTTGTGCTCCATTGACTTTAATTATATAGACAGGAAATGTTGGGACATTCTTCAAGGTATTTTCTTTTGTCTTTGCAGAAGAAATAAGTCATACTGGTTTGGAGGGTGAGTAAATGATGCAATTTCATTTTTAGGTGAACTGTCCCTTTAACACAGCCCATGCACAAAGGAGCTCAACCTTTGAACTTTGTAGCCTTTGTAGAAAATAAGTAAGATTAGATATTAAGATATTTGATCGTGGATTGATATAAAACTAAAGCTTTTTGACTGCCGCTTACTTTGTGGATTTTTATGAGATTGTGGTGTTTTTTTTTTTTTCCCCCAGCAGTGCAATTAATGCTGATCCATGCACTAAAGGCACCGTTAATTTTATTAATTATGTTGAAACTGATCTGTGTAGCCAAAGATTGAGGGTTTAAAGGATTTGCGTACTCTGTTCACCATAGATCAGCGATATGCTACTTCCTCCCACTTCTTTGTCATTTTTCATGACATTTCTATTATGCCTGTAAGTTGACATAATCTTTTCAGCTCACAAGGCGGAATTATTTAAATACATTTACTAGTATTCCCAAAGAGAGTACAATACAATTAACACGAATAGGACCTTACCTAATCTTGACAGCACTCAATTAGGCTTGAAACACAGTCCTGATGGTTATGTGCTGAGATTGCTCTCATAAATTATCTGATATCAACCCAGCAGAGAAAATGCATGTATGCAAAGTGCTTTCAGAGGAAAATTAAAAGGAAACGTTTTACATATTTTTCATTAATCTCAATGGGACCCGTGTGGCAGGGAGGATTTTGCTCGCCTAATTTCTCGCCAAGGGATCTCCCAATAATGACTTCATTCTTTTACTAGACAATATATGACAAACTCATTTCAACAAAGATAATTCCCCTGCAATAAAACGAATCGTTTACAACAAGAGCAGGCAGGAACCATTTTGGAAATAATGTGTAATTGAAATGAAATTGAATTTATTGGCATTGGGTGTAATGAGTGAAAATTGAACTCTAGTAATGTTGTAAAATGTCTGCCGTTTCTTTGCACGTAGGTTAACGTGACTTTTTAATTTGCTGGAATATCATTAACAGAGAATAACTTAATATATACCACTGTGGAAAGCAGGTGCACATGCGACGCAAATGCCTAACTTTAAAGACATTTAAGAGGAAAAGATATTTAATAATGTATGCCTTTGAGAAAGTATTAACAAAACACTAAAATACAAATTGTTATTGCATTTGGGATATTAACTTACTGAACACTCCATTTTATTACCTTAGGGATGATTGTAATAATAATAGTAACTTTAATAACGTGCGTGAATTATGCTGTTATGCCCACGTTTTTGTGTTGCTCTCATGTCTGCATTTCAATTTAAACAAGCGTTTAAAACAAAAGTTACAAGTATCAAACGATTCCAGACCTACACTTCTGAGTGATGTGTATTATTTATTTCCCCCTTCATCTCTGCTTTTTATTTGTTTTTCTTTATTTTAAAATATAGAGGGTTATATAATTAAATTATTTTAGTTTTTCCTTTTATATCTGAACCAGATACAGTCAGAACTCTTGTTTTATTCCTAGCGCACCCCTTAATGTCACAACCCAACGTTAGTTTGTTTATTGTAATATAAATGCATTTAAAACAGTAATTTTCAATAATGTTCCATATTTCCTAATGCTCCATATTTTTGAAACATTAGTTATGCTTCTCGTTTTCTTTCATAAGCTGTTAAAAAGATGATTTAGTTCATGTGTAGTATTGTAAGCTTAATGTTTGGCCAGAATACTGAATGTGTGCTTGAGTGAAGGATAGTTTTCTCTGAATAACCGGAGACTTTGAGCTGACTCTTTATTTGAAATGGAGACAGATCAAAGGACAAACCCCAGTAAACCTCCTCCGGTCTTTGTCTGCGGTTGCTATGGCTTCGAGTCGAGGGGCCACGTAAATCAGACTCGTTACAGTGCGACAAAAAAAAGTCTCCAAAACTTTTCTTGTTTTTAGCTGACTTGACCCCGTGTATGTTTATTCATTAAAGTTCATCTTAAGAAAAGAAATACAATGTCAAAAAACGTATATTTGTGCATTGTTGTATGTTACTTGATTTATTAATTTAATTTAATGAAATTCACAATATTTGTTATAGAAGTATAATAATAAATAATAATAATAATAATAATAGTAATAATAATTTACTATGAAGTGTACTCGGTTTTTAATAGGGATAAATTACTTAATTATAAAAAGACAATCTGACGTTTTTAAGCAATACTGTTTTTTTATATTTTATTTTAATAACATCTTCATCGTCAGGGTTATAGAGAACTATGAGCAGATGTAATTTCCACCTCACTGTTAGTATCTTAGGAACAGCCCATGGGTGGATTCCCCAATTATAAGCCCATGGCAGCCCCCCTTCAAATTGACTTTTCCTTCTGTTGTGACAAAATGGTGCAATTGTCGCGTAGCCTCCAGGATAATCAGAGCATCATGGTTTTATGTATATTATGGCGGCTGGCTCATTATCACACAACTGCTCATGAATTAGAGAGAAATTAAAACAATTCCGCTATATCTTTCATGGATGCGATAAAACAGATACGCTTTTGAGTGCTGGTGAGCTTGCTGTGTGACTTGACTGCTTGGCGCAGCTTGTACCATCTCACCCACTGGCTTTCTGATGAAAGAAGAACAGAACTTTAAGAAGTGTGCCGCCGGATGCTGTCAAAATTGGGGGCAGGAAGAGAATGGCTGTTCATAAAGGCGACATTTATTGCTTCTTGGCTGTTAGGACTTTTGCAGTTGAACCCCCTAGAACGGTGCAGATGCATCCAGACGGAGCAGTCGACAGGAATATATGATCTGTCCGCTCTTATAGTTCGCTGTCCGATCATATCTGTACTTGCGTGAAGTTATAATGAGTAACAGGTGCATTGTGAATTAAAGTCGATGCACATTTATAACTGCAATACGTTAAAGGTAATTGAAGGCTTGCAGAGTGCAAAAAAGTGAAAAACTGATAAAAGCTGTCAGTCAAATCACATTTATTTCTATAGCTCTTTATACAATACAGATTGTTTCAAAGCAGCTTCACGGTACTTAACAGGAAAACATATAGCAAAGTCAATTATGGAAACTCACTTATGGAATTGGAAACGATTCAAATTCTTCTGTAAAACGGCTCTAAAATGACAATAGAGTCATTATTTAGCTCCAGCCAGTACTGTGCTGGTGCAGTTCAGTTCAATAACAGTGTAAATAATATTCATTTGCGAAAAGATTTCCTTTCAGTTAAGCAGTTCTTCGTTGTCTCATAATTTCCGGGGCGGCTAGTGAAGTCCTAATATTGATTTTAAGTTGATAGTATGTTGTTCTAGAGGCCTCTACGCTTTGGATATATCATGGAGTGACCCTATAACCACCCACACATGCTTGCATCTTTTCCAGCTCACTTAATTGTCAAGTATTGAGCCATGGGAACGCGAGCGGCTGGTTTATCACCTTCTCTTGACACAGGTTCTCCGTGAGTGGTCTTACCCTTTCCACCCTGTATCTGGTATTAAACAAGCCATATAAAACACATAAATTTTTTATTTCTCTCCTAAATTGTTTCTACCCTCGGCGGGAAACTTTTAAACATTGAGAAACATTGCATATATGGTGCTGAATAGGTAATTCAGCTAGTTGCAAATGTAATATTTCCAACTTTACCTCGTAAAAAAATATTCACATATGAATAGGCTATAAATTAAAACGTTTTATCAACAAGTATTAAGAAATCACATCACGACATTAATAAATTTAGATTATGATGATATATAGACTATAACCTGTCTGGAGGAGGACGATGGATCCAATGGGACATATAAAACATGATCTGTGTTTAGCATCTCTAATGGTTTGCAGTCACTGAATTACTCTCTTTAAATTTAATTCGAGTACAAATCATTCTGTATATATTTTAGCTTAGTTCAGTTTAGATTTTACCTTCTGTTAAATGTTAATTATATTTCTAAGTGCTGGGTTCTGATCTGTTTCTTTGTAAATTCTACGTTTGAACTTTGAAAATTAAACTGTCAAAAGCTTAAACAATCTTGTTCGTAAACGTATCGTGTAGTTATAAAAAAAAAGGTTCATATTTTTGTGGTCCTAACATGTTCAGCGCGTGCCTGTGTTTGCACAGTCAAGCTCTTAATTGTAGTTTATGACATCATCTCTGCTAATCCAATTAAACATGTTTGTCCTATAGACCCAGAACTTTGTGAAGAGTGAATACCGCTGTTTAAGGCAGGGCAGCCTTCAGCTTTCTGGCTTTGAATTAGATAATTGCATTTCATTGGTTGAACTTGCTTGGGATGGGAAATTCTTTAATGCTCTTTTGTATTTAAGTATGAATTAATGTATAAATGACTGATTACAAAAAAATACATCGCAACAGAAACTTGCTAAACATGCGTTTGAAAGATATACTGAAATGAGCGTTATCGAGTTTTTAAAATCACAGCCTACTAGGGAGAAAAACCTGAATGAGTAGATAACATATTCCCAGAAAACTACTACAAAAAATACAGCAGAGTGAGAAGAACCTTCCAAACTTGTTCGAATGGTTTTTGGTAAAGACAAAACCGAAATTTACAAGACATAATTCCACAGAGAAAAAGTACAGGATTCATGACACTCATACAATTTGAGGCAATATTTTGAGTTCGTTCAAATACTTAAAATTTGAAAGTTTTTAATGAATTTAAATCGGTATTTCAAAAAGATTGGTTTTATATAAACGAAAAAGTTCTCTTAACCATGTGGAAATTTTGGTTTAAATTAGAAAAAAATGTAGCCATTTGATATCTTCGAGAGAGCTTTTACTGTGGAAATTAAATACTATTACAGCACTTCTACCCAGATGAGTTCCATTTGAAATGTATTGAATTGTTTCTTTCAAATTTTGTTTAATAAAGGAGCCTCAGATGACTGTCTGGTTTTACCCAATATATAATCAACACAATATTACCGGGACGAAAAAGTGACATCTCCAGCACACTTTTGATTACTGAAGTCACTTGCTTGCTTTATGCACCGATCTGTTCACGTTTTATTTAAATTAAAGAAGAACATGTTTTTAACTATTAAAGACTACTAAATAAATACATAAAAATTAAAGCTATAAATAGTAATGAATAAATTCTTGAGAACAGTGAATTGAATCCGACCAGCATGTAAAGCAGCACAGGACTCATGAATCATTTTATCATGCCCTTTTACTTTGCACAGTATGACAACCTTTATTTCTCACTTCAAGATGAATTGTGAGTTTTCACTTCAGCATTGCCTATAAATGTTAATGGTGTTGGCCCTCCTTTTTGTCTAAGCTATTTCTTGCTTTTATATTTGCAGCCTTCAAAAAGCTTTTATGGAAATATTTATTTTATCAGCTATATTTAAATAATAAAAAAATAGGTTACTAAATCCGTTTCTGTCTCTATAACTTAAAACCGCATAGTCCTCATAACACCTTACGCATAATATTGCCTCTGCAGAAGAGAAACCACATGGAGGGAGAAACTTAATAAAACCTCACACCTCAAAGCCCTGTAAGCCGAAATGGCAGCTTTTTTGAATATACAGAGAGCATAAACACTGCAAATTATAACTCCAAGTAGATTTCAACAAACAGAACCTGACACCAAAAGGTGTCTCAAGTCAAACTAAGTGCTGTCACATACTCCCAGCAAACAGGGGACAGCGACATTTCACAGGGAACGAAAGGAATGTATTTTTATCATGTCTATGTTCCAGCAGACTGTAGTTGAGCGTGAGCTGTCAAATCAGGTTGGTGAAGGCGCGTATGTTGTTGGCGTGTGGAAGCAGTGATGCTCAGGTAAGGAGCCTCTCTTCTCTGAACCACAGCACAGCTGACTGCTCCAGGAGCCAAAGTAATGAGGGTTCCGCTGGGGGCCGCCTGGTTGGAGAGGTGGCTTAACCCTGCCTGGACGAGGCAGGAGCCCGGGCTCTGCTTTTTCAGTCGGAGCCCCTTGCAGAGCACGCAGCCCGCAAAGAACATTTTGACAATGCCAGTGATAAGCACGAGGTGATGAAAGGAAGCTGTCCGCGAAGGCGTTTCTGTTTTGTTGCATGATCATTTTTCGTACGTGAATAAAGAATTACGGGTTTCAAAACACGACAAACGCGCTCACATTTTAGTGAGATGATTCTCAAGTGATTTTCAACAACCTTAAAACAATGCTTAAATTAAATTACGGAAGAAATTCATTCATAAGCAAAGATAAGCGCTTTAAAAAAAAAAAATCCCAAAATTAATCTATTCAATGTATTCAGTCACAAGACACTGCATTTTATTCATAGAATATTTCAATATTATCAATGCAAATTACTGTACTATTTAAATAATTTGCTTTTGATTCATGCTAATCTCTCAGACAGGCCAGCCTAAGAATCACGATCATCTTTATAATCAAATGTAACGTTTCCCTTGAGTCCATATTGTCATTTTCATGGGATTTCTCAAAACCAGACAATTAATACAACTGTAAAGAGAATTCCATGTGTGTCACCAAGATGAATTTGCTCAGTTATTTTAGCAAGATATGCTGTCATTTACCATTGAAGATGTCAAGAAAGGGGCAAAGGTGGCCATCCCCTAAGACATGTGCCTAATTATATAATTTGTCTTGTGAGTGGGACAGACCACTGTAAGGTCTCCACTGGGATCACTTCTTCAGCAGCCCGAGCCTATCATCAGTTTCATCAACCCTCATTTATGTAAGGGCACAGCGAGCGAGTTCATTTATCTCTTTTTCCATCCACAGGAACTAGACACGGTATGAAGACATTCAGTGGCCCACCAGATTCAGATTTTAATATATTCAGCAGCCATATACATATCTTCAGGTGACCTGTGGTTTCTATGAGATGGAGCGATGATAGACCTATTCAAACCAACAAGAGCAGCATATTTATATATTTGCTATTAAAGTGATAGTTTACCCAAAAATGAAAATTCTGTAATAAATTACTCACTCTCATGTCGTTCCAAACCCGTAAGACCTTCCTTCATCTTCCGAATACAAATTAATATATTTCTGCTGAAACTTGAGGCATAGAAACTTAGTAAGGACATTGTTAAAATAGTCCACCTGACATCAGTGGTTCAACTGTAATTTTATGAAGCTAGGAGAGTACTTTTTGTGCGCAAAGAATAAAAAACGACTTTATTCAGCGATTTCTTCTCCGCCATTATTGAGAGTACCAAGACACATGCCTGCGATGCAGCTGACTTAGAACACGCATGCGCTGAGCCTTGTTTACGAGCAGAAAAATCCAAGCGCTTGCATCATGGTACTCTTGATAATGGCGGAGGACTGTCCCGGGAAAGAAGGATTCATTGAGTAAAGTCGTTATTTTTATTTTCTTTTTCAAAAAGTAGTTTCGAGGCTTCATCAAATTACTGTTGAACCACTGATCTCACGTGGACTTATTTTAAGGATGTCCTTACTACGTTTCTGCGCCTTGATCGTGGCAGTACCCTTGCTGTCTATGGAGGGTCAGAAAGCTCTCGGATTTTATCAGAAATATCTTAATTTGTGTTCCGAAGATGAACGAAGGTCTTAGGGGTTTGGAACGACATGAGGGTGAGTAATTAATGACAGAATTTCATTTTTGTGTTAACTATCCCTTCAACGTTCAAAGTGGACTGAAAAGACACTTAAAAGTCTTATTAGACTGTAAATCTTATCAAAAACTAAAACAAATATATAGTTGTGGATGTTTATTGTTTTGTTTTTACATTAATGTATATTAATTAAAAACCATTATGAATTCTGTATCAGAATCAGTACAAGCAGAAGCAACTGATCTAAGGGAGAAAACAACAGTGGCATAGCATATGGTAATTAGCTTCATCAAGGAACTGTTAATGATATTTAAACCAAACATCACCACTGTACAGTTACTAATCTTCTGTGGTAATTCTGAGTTTGTGTCAACAGTGTAGCGAGCCAAAATGCTTATCAAGGCTGGACATATGCGTGGGCCTGGGCCTATACTTATTCCGGGATGCGCAAACACAGCACTGTAAATCGCAGACTATGCAGCTCAGATTCGCACCTGCTGAGGGGGAAAGGAAGCATTGCATTCTGGAGATATGGCCTGTGAGCACGCCTAGCGTACCTTCACAAAATGTCACAGCAGTTATGAAAGCAAGTCATTATCAACTCAGGGGGACCCTTGACACTGGTCTATGAGAGATAGTTCCAGTAGTTCAAAGCCATGTCTAATGGCCATTCCAAGGTCAGCTTGAAACAGAGAAAGTGGCTTGTGATGTTTAAGAACATCTAGCCACCTTTGTGAGGCCAGCAGGGGGGTTCTGGTGGCTCGTGACACACTAGGGGTAGCACAGGGGATTCTGTAGGTGAGCTCACAGGTTTATTAAGCACGGATTAGGCCCGCACTGGAAAAACAGGCTGTATGGGTAAGGTAGGAGACTTTTAATCTAACTATAAGAGTTGTAAAGTACAGTAAAGTCGACAGAAGTGGACTGGCTTTTTGAGGGCTTTGACTGTTCTTCTCTTCTTTTTCCTCATCCATTCCTACTCCTTGCACTTGAGAGTTGTATATTTGTACTCGTTCTCTCTTCTCTTCTCTTACTGAGATGATCCAGCACTGTGGTTATCCAGCTGTGCAGGATGATTTCCTCTCACTGAATGTTGACCTTTTCCTCTATGAAAGATGCTGTATTCAGAGGCACGACTCTGATGTGCTGCTCATGGTAGTTCGTCAGATGTGGAATGGATCAGCATCTACAGGACGTAAAATCAAAATGGGAAGCCAATGCTGTAAAGATTGTTCCATGAATGCACGTTTGTGCATCAAAATATCTTCCTATTTTTTAATTAGAGAATTGTTTTACTGCCAGATATGTATTTAATAATATAAAAGTTTATTTATTTTTTTTAAATACATGAATACATTTATTTAATTGTACTTTTTAATATGTGATATCCCACCACCCATAATGCAGATGGGAACGAGTATTTTAATTTTTAAAACTTTTTAACTTAATCTGTTTTATGAATGTTTAGTGATGAAATAAGGTAATTATGAATTTAGGAACTGTATTATACTCAGTTCTCCTTAAATAAAATTAAAAATTATTTTTAAAGCTATATTTTGTTTTTATTATTATTATTATTATTATTATTATTATTATATTTATTTACTTATTCATGGTGCTGCAGTGTATATCGAATTATCCAAAATGCTTAATATTACATAATGTAAAGTAAAATAACTTTTTGTATTACTCAGCTAATTTTTTTTGTCTTATTCAGCAACCAACAACACTGGCAACCAGGATATATGCTTATGTAAAGTAGTTTTACATTAACTATGTCCACAGTTCTCACTGAAGAAAGCTGAAGAAGAAATTATTTTTAGATCAAACTGCTTTTATATAAAACATTGACATCCCTTCATGTTAATGTCCGACCCGCAAATGCTTCTGAACATTTGCCACATGGATGGAGTGTTTTTCTATTAGAAGTCCAGACCTGCATTTAGAGCCATTTAAACAGGACCTGTCAAATACAAGGCAAGCAGAGAAGTGGTCGCGTGGCTCTGAGGTTTGGTTCATGTGCTGTATAGGCTGAACGGACCAGGTGTAGAGCTCTGGCTCCTGGACATGTCCGTGGACGACCTTGCTCTCATCACCAAGTGCCTTGGAAAGCCTCCCAATCCTGGGGATCCATATTTGGACCAGCACCAAGTTTGGAGGCCCACAGATGTTGAGGAGAGGCCAGATATTATGACAGTTGTCTCATGCAGACAGGCAAGATGATTCATATGTGTTAGGGATGAAAGGGTTCATCTCTGTGGTGAAGTTTAAATTCAAATTTTATCTTGTATTTTATCAAGAATTTATTATCATGTAATTTTTTCTTTACACCAAATAATATATGTATATTAAAAACAAAGTTTAAAAACAAAGAATCCAGCACATCTATTTTCCTTTACATGATCAGCAATTTCACTAAAGATCCGAAGTAATGCAATCACCAGTGAACTATTTTATTTTTTTTTTTTTATTTATGTATTTTTTAGTATACATGGCTGGCAGTTTACTTACACACATTTTATTATTTTCTTATACATTGAGATACAAGTATTGACTGTAATTTCTTACAATATGTATTTTTAAAATAAACTTTTGCAGTCAGTTCACAATGATCCCTTTCTGTTTGTTAATCTATAATTATATTTTTTGTTTTTTTTTCTCTAGATTTACCGGAATATCACGACGGGCATGCACCTCACCAATTTAAAAACTCTGTCAGTGTTACAAGAGCTACACAAATTCTAAACTGCACACAGGAAACTTTAAATCTTAACCGTGAAAGTAAATGTCATGAATAGCAATTCTGCATTACAGAGCTTACAAACTCAATAATAATAATAATAATAATAATAATAAAGGCTCTTGTAATTGTGCTGTCGGAAAATGTATAAGACGTTATAATAATTTAATTATAATGAATATAATATTAACAAACACTATTCCATTGCAAAAACTGATCGTTAGAAATGTCGCAAACTTTGATTTGTGTATTTTCAAATTTGTTTGTAGCTAGCGGATCTGTGAAGAGTTTTTCTAATGTTTGTTAAAGACTTCTTCATGAAAGTGTTAGCAAAGAATCTTTTGAGAGATAAGTACAAATAAATGATGATGTGCTCGTGGAGTAATTGATTTAATGAAGTTCCTATGAAACTATTAAAAGCGAGTGGAGGTCAGGCGAGCGGCACCCCTGAGCGCTCATTGTCAGATGTTTAACTCAAGCAATCTTTTGGGAAAGACATCGGGGCTAATAGGTGAACTCACAGCTGTCTGAGTCGGGCTCGAGCTTTCAGAGCAAATAGCAAACAACTACTCATCCGGCCTCTAACTTAATGGGACGGCAAACTTTCTCAACAGCCTCTTCTTTACACGCATGCACGAAGGACAAGCACAACACCTAATCAATAAGTGCGCTAAACGACTCTTAGTTATAACGATAAAAGCATGCAGCAACCTTTTTTCTTCAGAGTTGAGCTCATAAAACATGTACTCACGTTGCACTGTATAAACACCCCATGAGTTTTCGCCCATGCGTCAAAAGTTTTCTTGTCCGTGCTTTAGAGTTAAGTCTCGGAGTGCAGGGAGGAAACATGCAGCCCTGCAGCTGCAACTGGATTGTGTTTTCTCACTTATTCGGGAAACTTAAGATAGTAGGCAGGTAGGGTGCTTGGAAGAGTTTGGCAGAGTGCCTGGAGAATGAATATGTGCCCAGTTTTCTTGGTCTTCAAAGCATACTGTGGTAAAACAGTCAACGGATGTTTATAATACCTCGCATACTTGAAGTTGTTATTATTTTGAAATGGTTTGGAGGAGAAGAGTTTAGTTGGGTTATTTTAACATGTTTGTTCGCGCACAGTTCTTTTTTTCTCCCGTGGCTGTCTTTAAAGAGTCCGACTGACAGACATTTTCAAGGCTTTTTTTATGCTAAACTAATATTTTAACAATGTGTTCTCAATTCTGATTTAATATCGTGATTTTAAGTTATGTATTAAATATTAAAATAATTTTTTTAAAACGGTCACACTTTTATGAATAAAATGTTATACTCAGTTATGATTTAAAAATAACTCACATGAAATTGAGTATAATTGTATTTCGCACAAATGAACCTCAAATCCTTCATATATATATATATATATATATATATATATATATATATATATATATATATATCAATCTTAAACATGGTTGACAAGTGCACAGTTAGTCCTTAGCTTAGAGGTTGGCCAACCAAAAGAGAAATAATAACCATTATGCTCAATTCATTTAATACGATTTTGGAATTATATTTGTCATTTCATATTTATTACACTTGTCTCCCTTTTTCCCTACAGACACTGGCAAATTTTCCATTAGTGCCGTAATTTACCTCTGAGACTTTGCAAGCTCGCAGATGAAATCTGGCAGTGTGAGTTGAACATATGTGCGACGTTAAAACAGATAAAGTGCGAAGTGCATTTTTGTTAATGGAGAAAGTATGGCAAAGTTGAATGTTTTCTTTTCATTACAAGTGCTTCACATGCTCTTGGTGCATCGCTTAAAACAGGGTGCACAATGACTCGGGTACTTTGAACCCTCGTCAAACGCATAATGAGAAGCTGACGGTGTGAAATCTGACTAGACTGTAGTAAACAGCCTCCTCTGATGTGATCATTCTGTCCAATAAAGGCAAAACGGGAGAGAACTCGCTGCGTTTTCACACTGACTTCTGCTTTGTCTTTTGAAAAGTGGCGTCTGAGAGTCTGACTCTTGGAGTTACTGATTTGCAGGCTGCATGTTAAGGTAGACCATGTAAGTGATTTCCACGGGCATTGCACTAAAGGAGAACAAATCGCTGACAAAGGGGGTAGCTTTTCGATTCAATAGCGTCGTTAGGACGACCGAAAAGTATTCCTCAGATAATAAGTTCTACTTCAAAGCGTCTCCCATTCAGCTGTGACTGCTGCAGCTTTTATGAAGTCCCCCCTTTTCAGTCCGAGGGGACTATCTCTTTGGTTATTTTTCACCGTGTTTATTTTGCACTATTCAAAGGGCACTTGTTTTAAATAAATAGAAGATCATTCTTTCCTTGAGCAAATAATAGTTCGTGGACAAAAGATGGGCAGAGCGCGCGCTTATTTCCGAATTAAACGTTAATGCGCGCGAGGGATTTCAAAGATTTGGGAACAAAAATATGAGCGATTCCGATGAAGAGCGAATTGACTGCTCTAACGTAGCATGAAACTAAAGGTCAGTGCGACTGTATCTTAATAGAGTGTTTCCAATTGAAGTGGCCTTTTTCCAGTGCCCGGTAAACACACGCGCGCTTTATTAAGCGCCCTTGAACTTCACACTATTTATGGGGCGTTTCACTGACACAAAACGCTAGATTTACAATCTCAAACGACTCACCAACTTGTGTGCTTTATTCCTTGGGGGTTAGCGTGATGTTCATTAGCATGGAAATAAAAATCAGACTTTCTTAGGAGGCGTTTTAGAACTTTCTTCACACGCATTTTCCACCCGCCATATGAAACGTCCAGGATGTGCCTACTTGTCTGTTTCTGCGCTGATATAAAATGTCGAACACGCCGATTTTACGGGACAAGACGGTTCGTGGGAGAGGTTTCGGCTTTGATGACTGACCATTTAGCCGCAGTTAGTAGTTTTTCTACCATAAATATTCAAATGGGACCCATAGAAATCCTAACGCACCGTGCAGTCTTCCGTTCTGTTGTGGAGCTCTTTGAAGTGGTGCAGGACTTGCGCTGGTCAATTCTGAGTGTATAGTCTGGGACAGAGGGCACTTTGAAACTGTTATTGTGCGTTTTAATGAAGGAAATAAGACGGGAGACTTTGTTTCATATTCTCCATACAACTTTCTTCTTATTGTCAGGCAGCTTTTATGTCTTATATTCCCATGAATGATTCATGCATTGATGGCTTTGTGCTATTCTACTTTTCATAACGTGCACTATTAGTTAAGTGATGGTTCCCTTTTGAAATGACACTGAATGGCCAAGGAATATTTTTTTTTCCAGGGGAAAATCAAGAAAGAAAATGTTTTGTAGAACTTTGCTGTTTCGTTTGGTTAGCTTCACTTTCCCAAGTTTTAGAGAAAATTAAGCATTACCTCTTACCGCAACAGTTACTCGTTAATTTAAATCATAACTTGGAAATCTGCTGAATTTTGAATGAAATACGCACACTGATTAAAGAATGAATCAAGGCCCTTTTTACTGAAAAGACCATATTTACACGTCCTGCCTTTTATTCAAGTTTTCCATATATCTATACACAAACATCACATTTCTTCACGACCTTCTTACGGTTTTTTTTTTCCATCAACACCATCATGCACCTCAACAGAAAGAGTTACTACACGGTTCATGCGAAAGATTCTTCACATTATACAGCCTATTCAAGTAAGACCTTTTTTACAGAACACGATAAAAAGCATCACTTCTTTTCACCAAAATTATATTATTCTTTGGTGTATCTGTACTTCCAGACCAACATTAATACCAGCAAATAAATTACAATGTACAAAACTTGTTGAGACGCTACGAAAACATTCACAAGCATCAATACCATATACTATTTACAAATCAGTCAGGGATAGGCCTGTCAATGATACATTATTTAGGGTCTCAGTGGACATATTTCGTACTCTTTAATCAGAGTTACATTGATTTTGCATAAAATATAGGTTTAAATATTTTAAATATCACAAAAACCGTCCTGACCACAGTTATTGTATAAACTTTAACAAAGACTCCACCCATTCATTTTTTGACACTGACAATATACAAGTAAAAACTTAAAATTATTGTCACTGCAATTTTTGCCCCTCAGACATTTAACGTGTAAAAGGATTCTCTATAAAAGATTTCTGTGCAACAAAGGGGTGTAATAAAAAAAAAAAACAGCCTAAACATAAATGACAAATCTTTTGAGCTCATGATAGTTGATTTTGACAAGTCAGGTGAAATCTTAAAAAAATGTACAAGTCGATTTTTCCATGTTTGATATTTTTTGTGGCAAGTTACAACTGCTTATCGTATGAAACATAAATTGCATCAATGCTCTGAGCATGTTTTAAGGGCAGACTGGGGGGCAAAATCTCTTTACCCACTGACATCCATAGGTGTTCCACTTCTTCGAATTGCAACACTTGAATTTTATGATTTTTTTATTTTTATGTGGACCATTTATAATGAATGTATTCCTTGCTGTTCACATCAGAGCATTGCCCTTGGATCTGTGTGTCTGTAAGAGTCCTCGTCGTCGGATTCCGACGTTGGCACATCGCTGGAGGGGGTGTGTAGATTGTTTGGTCCAGCACTCCCTTGGCACACGTACCATTCGTTTAGGTTGGTCACCTGAGGCGAAAGGTTCGACGAACGGTTCCTGTGGGGCTCCAGGTTTGGTGAGAGGGCATCACCGATCGTCGTGGACGAGGGATGGTATGAGGAGCCCGTGTTGGCGGAAGGGGGAGGAGGAGACTTGCAGTGAACCTTCATGTGTTTGCGCAGAGAGCTCGGGTGTGTGTACGACTTGTCACAACCCCTCACTTTACAGAAGTAAGGCTTATCACTGGTGTGGACGTGAGAGTGCTTCTTCCTGTCACTGCTGTTGGCGAATTTCCTGTCACAGCCATCAAACTCACATTTGAACGGCTTCTCACCTGGCAAAGAAGAAAAAACAGCAATTAGATATATAAAAAAATCACCCATACATACTTTACATTTTCTTGTTTTCAAGAAAATAATAGCTAATGGATGATCCATTCTCAGCAAGCACTAGTAATGGATGGTTTCGTTTTGAAAATCACAACATTATCACTGTAACCCCACAGTACTTATTTTCTGCTATTACATATGGAATGTTCAGGCGCACCACATGACTTACGCAACCACTCTGTAAATGCTCTCATTTTCTCTGACTGAAGCTTGCCCAAACTCTTTTTTATTATTATTTTTACTGGATATGCAACTGAGTCAACTACTGAAAACATTTCGGCCCGCCATATGTATCAGATTGCCTAGAGTAAAAGAACTGCCCCGGCATTACAAGATATCCAAATCACGTCAAAATACGTTACACAGTGTCATTCCGGGACTTATTACACGAAATACCGTAGGTGACTTTTACACATATTCAATGATGATTTAAGATACCACCATGTTACGACCATTATAAAGGTGGGTTTGACACGCTAGCCTACATATTTAGGGCGCAATTTACGTCAGCACGTGTTGGGAGCATAACATGAAAGAGTTATACAGTACAAAAAACCTACACAATACCTGGAACTTCTTAACAACTAGTATTAACAAACTGTCACGTGAGTGCATATTTTAGTAACTGGAGGAAGAGCCTTACATCTACTAAATACCGTAATATTAAACATCTAGTTTAATATCATGCACAGCACACACGCATATCATTTTGTTAGAATACATGAGAGGAACATCATAAGTAGAGGCCTTCTTTGCTCTGCAAAGATATCAGCATAGTTTTAATTAGAATGTAGTAAATGCCCCATGGCTGACCCATTCTCTTTATTTACATTAGCATGGATCTATTCAGACACTGTTTGTAACTCCCTGTGGCTTTAAAGGAGACAAACACGTGCCGAAAACTTCGTGTTACTATTTTACCTGCAGCCTAACAAAACAATTTGTTATTATTAAAACACGAAGCACTGAAATGCAATAGAAGCCTGATCTCTTCACCTAACGTTCTGGCATGTCTGCTTGATAACAAAATCGCATGCATTAAAGAAAAAAAAAACCGCAAAACACTGGTTTGCTCATAGCAGGGTAGTGTCTGAAGTGCTTTTTTTCCATTTGTACAGGCAGCAGCAATATGTACGTTGATCTCTTATTGTATTTTCAAAGTAAGTTCGAGACGCTTAGCAACACCAAGGGATACTTTTGCTTGGCGAATAGGCAGTGTAAACAAACAACCTCCTTAACCCTGGTTCTGTATGAATGGGGGATATTTGTGCATGAGGAGGGGGGACCAAAAAGTGATTTTGTTCCCTCGTAGTAACTAACGCTGCTACATATCAAGAACATTCGATTATCTGCCAAGTAGCGCAAACACGTTCAATAACAGACAGCTATGAAGACAACTTAAGTTTTTGTCCAAGAATTTGTTGACTTTTGACTAACCTGTGTGCGTCCTCTTGTGAATCTTGAGATTTTCCGAGCGCGCGAATACTTTGCCACAGCCGGGAAAGGGGCACGGGAACGGCTTCTCGCCCGTGTGCACGCGGATGTGATTGATGAGTTTGTACTTGGCTTTAAACGCCTTTCCCTCGCGCGGACACTCTTCCCAGAAGCAGACGTGACTGCTCTGCTCCGGTCCCCCGACGTGCTCCACCGTGACATGGTTGACGAGCTCGTGCATGGTGCTGAAAGTTTTGGAGCAGGGCTTCTTGGACGTCTGGTCCTGGTCAATCCACTTGCAGATGAGCTCTTGCTTGATGGGCTGCCGCATGTATCGCAAAAACGCCCCCGTGGCTCCGTGAGGAGCCGTGGCGAGGTTCACATTTAAGTTCATGGAGTTGTAGCTGTGCAGAGAAGAAGATCCATAGTGCTCGGGCCTGTGGCCGAAGTGCTCTGGCCTGCCGTAGATGTCCCCCGGTAGACCCAGCCGCATCTGCCCGTTGAGGGCATGGTGGTGGTGGTGGGCACCTGGGGCCGCTTGCTCGTGCAGTCCAGAGAAAAGTGGATGGGCACCACCTTCCGCGTGCCCATAAGCACCTGTTGGGGAAATGAACATGCCATGGTGATGAGGGGAGGAGGCGGAACTATGCTGGTCGCCAAGTGCATGCATAGCAGAGGCTGAGAGCTCTCTCCTGAGGATGAAGTCCCTGCTGGTGGTGTAGCCTGTGTGGGGGTGAGCCACGGGGAAACCAACTGTGGTCTGAGAAGACGTGAAAGATGCCGCGGTCTGGGCTTCGGGATGGCTTTGAACAGGCTGAGAGGGACTAAGTTTGAGAGCATTGGTCTGTGCCATGTGCTCGGGTCCAAATGGAGTGAGAGCCACTCCGGGGTCGTTGCCCATCTCCCCAGGGTGGAGGTGGGCATGGTGGGAGTGCGGGTGATGCCCCCCTATCCCCGGGAAGCCTGTCATATTCTGATGAGGAAGGGCTTGAGTCGATGCCAAATCCGCTAATCTTATCGCCGAATTCCTCTTGCTTAAAGGGGGCTCCATCACTACGCTGTCATGTCCACGCTCACCGCTATTGTTTTCGCCAACTACGGGCCTTCTGAAACCATTAAAATATATGTATATGGCCGTCTATAGAACTTCTTTTGTCCTGCCTCTAACTCTGCTTGCTCCTTTTCCCACTCTGTCCTCAAGCGATTGGCAGAACATACAACAGTTGGAGGACACAGTGGGGAATAGAGTTTAGAAATGGCACTGCGGGTATTGGACAGATTTCGGTGACTGGCAGTTAAGAGAACGAAGCGATTGGCTGTCTTTCAGCGCAGAGGCTCAGCGGGGTTCCGCCCCCTCACTCTCTTCATCACTGTTCACTCCAGAAAGTTGTGCTCACAAAGTTACAGGCAAATCTGTTTACCGAGACACACACACACACACACACACACACGTGGAAGGATGTTGTTTTTCTCTTTGCACAAAACAGTGACACTACACACGCGGAGCATATTGTGCAACACCCCCACGCACCGTTTGAATTATATTTATAAATTCAAATAAAATAAATAAATAAAACAATGTCAAGCATGAATCTACCAAAAATAACATAAATTTTCTTTTGTCAAATAAATCCGTTTTATTACGTTGACAGAAGTACAGACTAAGGATAAAATGGGGGTAATTGAAATAAAATTAAAAAAAACATCTAAATACAAACACACGCATGCTATACTAAACTTACTTGTTTCTAATTATTGCAATGCATGTATATAGGTAAAACTAAATTATTAGATACATTAAACATTCTTACATGTGATTTTTATTCAACCAAACAAACGACTGGGGTTTACGCCCTAATAAACAGAAACTGCAAGAGGCTACGTTCATGAAATTTATTCTAGTAACCGACTTTGTCCAGAGTTCACCGTAATATAATTTTATAAAATCAACATTATCATGCATTTTTTTTTTAAATTAAACATTACATTCAAATGCAACAAATGTATTGTATTGTAATGTAAGGGTTATCTGTGCATAAAAACGCAGTTTTAAACATTATAGATCTTCGGTCCACTGGGCGCTGTCAGAAACTGAGATAGCTGTGCAGAAAATACAGAAGAGAAGAAGCGCCCCTTGACATATGCTTTAGAAAAAAGTCTGTCAATAATGTCCCTAAAAAGCGTTCTATGATATGATTCTTCATAATTATATATATTTAAAATATATATTTATTTTTTCCCAAAGAGTTTTTTTTTTAAGAATAATATTTAAAAAATGTTCACATAATTTCATCTCATGTTTGTTTGTGTGTGCTGTACGTGTGTGTCATGATACACTTCCACGCCCTTTTAGAGTCCATGTTGAACTCAGCAGGAAGTGTATGCCATTGATTTAATATGTCTTAATTCAAAGACATCTTTTAAAATGCTTCAGGGCAGTTGTTACCATATTCCAAATATAATTTCAAAAATTACCAAAGTACAGCAGAAGGTTAAACAAGCCCACCCTTAAGTCTTAACAATAGTAAAAAAAAATAATTACAAACAATTTTGCGTACAAATTTGAAGTAAAATGTCTTTTTATAATACTCAAAAATATATTTTTAAACATCCTAAATAAATGTGAAATTTGTCAACATTATTGGTCAGACATTTCTGGTAAGACTGCACACCCAAATTTATCAAACCTTAAAAAAAGCATTTTTAAGATTTTGTTATTTTAATGTCTATAAAGCAGGTTTATCTGTCCTACCCTATAAGCTGCACCTGTAGTAACTGAAAGTGTTGTGATAAGCTATCATGCCTGTCAGCTTTGTCAAGGGTCTTAATTTAGAATGAATGGAACTACGATGTATGCCGGTTAATGTGACAGAAGCATTACAATCTATGCATTCTAATTGAGATTTACGACATCCCAACGTTTACCTCTGAATTGTGTCGGAGGAACAGACCGTATTCTTTCAAAATAATTCAGTCGTATTGATTGCTGAGTAGGCTACACTTACAATAAAAGTTAATGATGAGAATGTCATAAATAAATAATGTTTAAAACAAGCTTGTGAGTGAATGTGAATTTTCGATGGCTGCTATTTATTAAACGACGTAGCGGAGGGAAAAGGCCAGCACTTGTTTTATTACAACCTTTGAACAGAGGGGATATCTTAATAAGTTCAAAGGGTAGCATATGTGGGTTCCACGGGTCGAAGGTCAAACACCCTTAAAATACCCAAGGTCACTAAAAGTAACCAATAATGCGTCACCATATTGATAATGTCATAGTTAAAAGAAAAGCCTTGTCGCTTTGTCCAAGAGCCTTACACATTAATGGAAAGCCATAATTCATCTAACCATAGGGGTATGATCCTTCATGTATTGTCATTTAAAGGTTAGGATTTTCTGCTTTCACATGTAGAGAAAATAAAAATCAAGGTTAATATCTAGGCAGTAACGCATTTTTCTTTTTAATAATAAGTCAAAGTTGCTTTCCCCTGTGTGTTCGTGTGTGTTTGGTTTTAGCCCTTCCGAACTTTTTCCCTTCCTTGCTACATGAGAAAAGAACAAAAACTGCGGCTATGTGTTCCAGGCCGACTGCACTCTCAGTCTAATTTCTCTTTCTTCTTCTCCCTGCCCATTGAAAAGGGGAAAGGTTTTTGTGGTTTTCTGGAGAAATAAAGAACTTCTTAGAGAGGTCGGCAGACGTGACTTTGAACTTGGATCAGATCCTGTGTTTCCTGTGGAGAGGGTAGAAATAGTCTTGGAAGAATGGTACATAACGTTCAAACAGCATGGCTTTGAGCTGAGGCACACAGAATTCCCAAAGTTTTATACATCCTCCGCCCTATTATTTACAGCTTAAAGCGTTCGGAGGAGAGGAAAGACAAGACAAAGTGTGTTGAGCGTTGGAGCGGGACTTTGTGGGACTTAGGTTCAATGAAATTGTAAGTAAACCTCCTTTAACTGAATGTTCACATTTAAATGAACGCTCGAATGCTACACGTAGGACTTTTTCTTAAATCAGAAATGGTCCCTGGAGTGGCTTATGTACATTGGCCTGAAATCCGTAATGCAATAACCCCATCCACATGTGCTCGGATAACTTCAGTTGGACGGCTTCGTTATTGTCAGCGAGTGTGCTGTGTCGTCTACATGGGCTAGGAAAAGCTCGCATATACGCCTGTTCCGTAACCACAAAATACCGCTAAACTTGATTTTAAATAATGTAGATTCCCCGATTTATTCACGCAGAAAGACCAGGCTCTCTGTCCATGACGTCACTGCGTGTGTGTGTGTGTTTTTTTTTTTTTTTAATTAAAGGTATATCATACTGTGCTTTTTTGACATGGGAATGTAATCACATCTAAATACATTCATTTTGTTCCTGGATGTGCTACAATATTTAGTTTACTTGGTGTGCGCATATTTAGATTTGTGTGCTTAAGAATAAGTCATAGTGATAGTAGCAAATGTATACTGTTGTTGTATTTATTGTGTTTCAAACCTTATGTGGAGTTTCTGGTTCTGTTGTAGAGGAAATAAAATTGGTACAGTGTGTTTCAGAGTAGGTATAACAGCGTTTTGGTGCTAGCAACGAATTAGTGCGTTTTAATGCAATAAATTAATTAAAGTATTCAATGTAAAGATGATGTTGATGGCAATGACGAATGTGTGTATATTACCGACAACTCTCCTGCCTTGTTTTTCATGTCACTGAATCTATTTTTAGTACTTTAAATCTCAATAGACTAATGTTATGTTTATATATGAATACACGTTTGTGTGTTTTGATGTGTCCATCAACATGATCACGTCCTTTATTCAAATGCTCCCGTCCACATAGGCTACAAACTGGATGCAAACTAGTGTTTTAATGCAACATAATGTGTTGTCATACTCACTTGCAGACTGAGTCAAGGCACCTCGAACCAGGTTTGTGAGCTTGTTTTTCATTCACGTTAACCCTGTCTGTTTGCTGGATTACAGTATGCAAAAGTAACTAATTAGTCTTCGTTATAACGTAAATATCCTACACATTTTATGCAAACTATAGTGGCGTTTCCTTCAGCTTTACACGTCAACCAAAAAATTATGGGTTACATTTACTCTTATGAGCCCGCGTGGCAAATGGTTTAGATTTTTTTTTAAGCGGTCTGATTAAATGCGAGTATTTTTGCTCTCCTTCTACCTATTCCCCGAAAAGGCTCTCCGAAAAGTAGGCGGTAATTGTCAGTGGAAGATGGCGATCAGCGATTAGTTGCCAAAGGAGTGCGTTCGATTGGAGGGGCACCTGGGATTGATGAGGAGCGGCGGCCAATGAGAGCGCGTCAAATGAATGACCGGGCTCCAGTTAAAGGGGGCGTAAGAGGAGGTAGTGCCAGTCCACTGAGAAAGAGGGACCCTCCGAGATAAACATAGACAAGCGAAAGAAATAAACATTCCAATTCGAGATGCTTCAAGAACAAGGAAGACTCAGTAAGATAATAACTCGTATTTTCGTGTAATCCGAAAACAACGACATCGGCTCAGTTCGAAAGGAAAAGCGCAAAGGAATCTTTTCATTTCGCTGCATTGGGGATTTTGAGTAACAAGTTATCCACAAGAAAAATATAGTCTAACTTAATACGCAAAGCTTTTTTTCCTATGAGCGGATCGAACTTCATCGCCTCATGTCGTGTTTTCAAATCTGGAAGTTAATATTCCTGTAGCGCATTCGATTTTGTTTTGTTACATGTTTTGTTGAAGCGCCGTGCAAAGACTGCTTGAAAGAGAATTGGTTTTGCTCAACGAAAAGCATGTTACTGGACGCTGGGCATCAGTTCCCTGGTTTGGGAGTGGGCACATTTGCCAGGCATCATCACTCCTCCAGTGAGATGCAGGACAGAGACTTGAGTTTAGCGCAGAACAGCTTCGTCGACTCGGCGCACATGGGCGCCTTCAAACTGAACCACGATCTCTCGCCCGGACAGAGTTCTGCATTCACGAGCCAAGCGCCCGGTTACCCCGCCGCGGCTCTGGGCGCGCACGCGGCTCATGTCACATCATATGCTAGCTCGCCGTTTAACTCCACGCGGGACTTTCTCTTTCGCAGCCGTGGATTCGGGGAATCGTCACCGGCGGGAGGCCAGCACGCACTCTTCGGCCCCACTGCCGGCTCGCTCCATCACTCTCACACAGACAGCCAAGGCCACATTCTGTTCCCTGGCATCCACGAGCAGCATGGATCTCACGGCTCCCCAAACGTGCTCAACGGGCAGATGCGACTCGGACTACCGGGGGAGGTTTTCGGGCGGTCAGATCAGTACCACCAGGTCTCCAGCCCAAGGACCGACCCTTACTCAGCCGCCCAGCTGCACAACCAGTACGGCTCCATGAATATGAACATGGGGATGAATATGGCAGCGCATCACCATCACCCCGGTGCCTTCTTTCGCTACATGAGGCAGCAGTGTATTAAGCAAGAGCTCATCTGTAAGTGGATCGATCCGGAGCAGCTCAGCAATCCGAAGAAGAGTTGCAATAAAACTTTCAGCACCATGCATGAGCTGGTCACCCACGTCTCGGTCGAGCACGTTGGAGGACCCGAACAGAGCAACCACGTCTGCTTTTGGGAAGAGTGTCCCCGGGAAAGCAAGCCTTTTAAAGCCAAATATAAACTGGTCAATCACATACGCGTGCATACGGGAGAAAAACCTTTCCCCTGCCCGTTCCCTGGATGTGGCAAAGTCTTCGCGAGGTCAGAAAATTTGAAGATTCACAAGAGAACACACACAGGTAATTATGATATTTATTTCTCCGTACGCTTGTCACATTCATATAAAGTGTTGCGTTTGTTTTGGAGCTACAGTGGGCTATTGTACAAACCCCCAAAATAGTATCGCAAATAGTGGTTCTTACAAAAATAAGCTGATTATGGTAGGTTGGTGTATTTTTAGACTTTGTGATCGCATACTTAGATTGACGCTTAAAGTAGATTTAGATATTTAAAAGTAAACGGATGCTTGTAAGCACGAATACGATTCGTGTAAGTGAACGCGGCTGAAAACGATTATGCCTGGTCTCATTCCGAGTAAATGCAATGTTTTGCAACAATGTGCTGAATTATGTAAGAGACTGTCGAGGGTTTGTGGTTCATAAACTTTAAACGGGTCAAAGGCGACTCGAGGGCTCATCGCGTGCGCAGAGCAGCCGTAAATCTCTCCAACCGGTTTAATGTTTGCGTGGACCAATGCTCGAGCACTCGGGTGACTACGTCAGGATTTTGAATTTACTCCAGTTTGTGCATGTCTTTGGCCACGAAACAGGCTGTTTTAATTGTTGTTAAAATTAGAAACAATGCATATACGCACGCTAACAGTGATACGTTTACATTCATGAAACAATTAAAAACAATGATTGCGAAATGTAAATACAGAGCATACAGTTACACGTATACACATGCACCTACATATGAATTACAAATTGAATACAGACCATTATCAACACAAAAAGGACGACATAAAAATAAGAATATATTTCCTACTTTAGGAATGGGCGATATATGGGCCTATTGTTATTCTTTCCATTGCATTGACAGTCTATGTGTTAGACAGGCCATTACCAGGGTTGCACATTTGAGCAATTTCCTCTTTAGAATACACGGAGGTATTGAGCCTTCTATTTGTCAAGGTGTTAATTGCATTTTGATTATTTCTAAGCAAATGGCGAAGTTTTGTGTGGGGCTGACAAAAGCTGAACGTTGAAAATAGGAAATGGTGTTATGTGACTGATTTTCCCCCTTATTTTAATTTTGTTTTGTTTGTACAGATTGTTCTATAATGTACATCCTTGCAAACGTAATTATCAGCAAAAATCAGAATTTATAACCATTTTGTTGTTACCTTTACACCGGTCACATTTGTAGATGTGGTTGTGTGACCCCCTGTGTCGTTGTAATCTCTGTTACAACTACGTGCATATGATAACCTGTCGAGTGATTTCATTTCAGTTTATCTAGAATGCTACGCAATTCATTAGATTTTATTTTTAGAATTTAGTCCTAAAATATCTGCATAAAAATATTTAGAAGTGTACCTGAATGGCACATTTATCCTGTGTTTAATATGCGCTATATTTGTTCTGTTTTTAAAAAGCTGAATTAAACCTTAACCACTAACCGTGTGAATGTTTATACGGTTTTTCTTCTCAGGGGAGAAACCATTTCAGTGTGAGTTTGAGGGATGTGATCGGCGCTTCGCGAACAGCAGTGACCGAAAGAAGCACATGCACGTTCACACGTCAGACAAACCGTATCTTTGCAAAATGTGTGACAAGTCCTACACTCACCCCAGCTCTCTTCGAAAGCATATGAAGGTAATTCTTCCCGATTCATCTAGAACACAGAATCAGAAATACATTATATATATTTTTTGTCACTAACATGTTTGCTTCGTGCCAATTCGTGTTTCATAGCTTACATTTAATTAAAGTGAAAAGTAAATAATAAAATGCATATCAGATCATTAGCTAATGGATACTGAAAAAGTTGGAACCGACACGAAATTTTCACTCATACATTGTCATATTTGAACGAACTACTGATTTGTCTAGAATTTCCACGCGAACAGTTTTAGCAATACACCATATTCACGATTCATTCCGAGGATCATTAATTATTTAATTTTTTTGTGTTTTAGGTTCACGAGTCATCCCCATCTGCATCCGACTCGTCGCCAGCGGCAAGTTCTGGTTATGAGTCCTCAACACCCCCCGGTCTGGTGTCCCCCTCCACTGAGACCCAAAGCAACAACAATCTGTCGCCTTCCTCAGCGGTCCACAGTTCCAACAACCACAGCAGTTTATCGTCTAATTTCAGTGAATGGTATGTTTAAGACTGTGCCATCCCAGAAGGAATCATTTCAGAAAACCAGGAGATCCATACACAGCTTGTACAAAACGAACGCTCCTATATTATGCGCTTGTCCAGCAGGATTAACACATTCCCACTTCGACAGAAGAAACGTGCGCAAAAGCACTAAACGTCCTCTTTTTGTACATACTACGCGCTCTCTTTCCCAATGGTTGTAATAGATTTTGTCGGTTTTTTGGTGTATAGATGTTCCTTCAATGGTAGCTATTTCTCTAACTGGACTTTTTAGTGCACATATTACCATAAAGTTGTATTATCATAATGAATATTGTGATCCCATTATGGCAAACTGATTGTAAACTAAACAACTATTAACTGGAAAGAGTGCCAAAGTCAACATTTAACGAAGACAGACACAATATTTGCTTGTGAATGTATATCTTAGTTTGCTGGGCTTAACTTGTGATGTTTTGTGCTTTGCAAGTTTGAATTGTGAAATATATTTGGAAGATTGTGGGGCAAATTAATGTCGTGCCGTTAAATATCTGTAACTACACCCTTCTTTTTGTAAATATCGACTGCCATATTTATCCATTTGTAATTAAATTATGGTATTTACTTGCTACAGATGAAACAATATTTATAAAGAATGTTTCTTTACTATAAATATGTACAATTATGGGCTGAACAGGGGCAGTTGTTTTGTTATATGTGTTTTTGTTCAAAGTTTGAGAAGTGTTTTCTCCATTATTGTGATAAAAAATTTACTGCATACAGATATAATAAAACGTGGTGCAAGTGTACAATCTTTACAACGCGTCGTGTTCTTTCCATGTTATCTACAGATTATATAGGTAAACTATGACAACTTTTAGGCCTTCTTTTTGTATAGGCTAAGATGACTTTAAACCAGAATTTACACACTAGTCTGAAAGCAAGACGCATTCAGCTGTTGTGTAGTGTTGGGTCTATAGTGTTGAATTATATTTCCAAACACAATTCGGCGTTTCAACACTTATGATTTCTAGCACTGAAGGACGTATTTCAGCATTTTGAAAGGAAAAAAAAAAAAAAACAGAAAACAGAAAACAAAAAAAACACTTATATGGAACCTTCGCAACAATACACAGGGATACTGAGTTCAGTACGCAGAAAATGTATTCACGGGAAAACTGATCTGACTTTTATAATCAGTACTATTAATATAAACCCTTCCGCCACTGTTCGAGTACTAGTAGCATTTTTTTTATTTCATAAAACGCAAGTGTTTAATTTTGGATAATGCCGCAGTCGCCCTTCCTTCCACTCTTGGAATAAAATAGAGTTTGAAATCAAGTGGCCGTGAACTTGAACTTGACTCTGGCCCTCTTGTCAAGCTCTGGGGGGAAAAAAACTTTTTTTCCAGCAAAATAAGAGGTGACTGGCAGTTTCTGCGACTTGTTCGCTAGATTGTAACCTGAATTTTGTATTTAATTTCGTGTGCTTTTCTCGGCGCTCAGAGGATGCATTTAAACACCTTCAGATGCGAGAATGAAAAAGCGGAATAAAATAAATCTAACAGGGGCATTTGACACTATGCAGCAACATCAAGGAATATTGTCGCAGGTTATTTTTCGTGTATGATGATATCACTGACAGCACGAAAACAATCCTCCAGCATGAGTAATTAATAGACTGGAGGTACTTGAGAGCGATCGTATCCGTGTCACTATCTGTGTTCAAGCTCTAGTGCAATGTGTAGAACTTTAAACGCTGAAGGATCAGATTAATATTCATGTGTGTAAAGCCTGGGGGAAGGGATAGGCTGTTAGACGCTTTTCCTATTGTTGTTGACTGTAAAATCACCACCCGGTGCCACGGTGTGTTTTGAGATGGGCACATGGACATTATGTATATCCTACAGATTTTATTCACAGGAAATACAACTCGGAGCCACCCACAAGAAGCCAGTTGGTCGGTTCAGAAATCACCAGAACACTGATTATTAATGTGCAGTTGCCTATGGGCTGCCGTGTACACTCTTTTCTTGCGTTATTGGCTGTTGATTGAATCGCCCACTCATTGGCTTGTGTTGGTTATTCGCTGGATATATATATTCTCTGTTGAGGTGTACTTTGACATAGTTGTGTGTTGGTGTGTTGACCTGTTTAAGGGAGGATGGTGTGACCTGTAGGGAGAGTGAAAGGTCAGCGTCCTGCGGAGCTTGGATGGCGTTTCCTTCTCAGCGCATGCTGCTCTGATATTGATCCGTGTAGAAAAACCTGCCCACAGAAGAAAATACTGTTCAAGACTGTACATTCCACTTTAAAATACACTTTATTATTTTTTAAACACGCAATTTTTCTGAATTCCTTCTACATACAACTGAAAATTCAAAAAGGAGTTTGGTTCAGTGAATTCAAATCAGTGTTTTATAGAATATTCTAACGGTGAAACACAATAAACGAAACAAATATGTAACCATACGAACAATAAAAGGCTAATATTAATAAAATAATAATGATGATAATGATACTAATTAAATAAATAAATAAATAATATAAATAAATAAATAAATGTTTTCCTTGTGTGACTGAAAATGCATTTAAGTTATGTTTCAAAGACTTTCTTTTTTGTTTTTATTTATGACACTGATGAGTGCTGCCAACTCCCGCTCGTAGAGATCATACAGCGGAGCTTACCATTTAACAGACCAGAGGGATAGGGGCCACCTACAAAAAAAACACTGGCTAACACTATATTGTTTATTCTTTCTAAATATTACCGTTCACATTTTAGGAAAAAATAATAAAAAATAATATATATTATGTAAGATTTTATAAGATTAAAAAACGTTACTAAAGAACACCAAAATGTTAACCAAGAGCTGTAATTGTTCCTAGGCGGTGGAAATAACCTCACTCTCAATGATTAGAGCAATGGCTGCCTTCATTTTCCAGCCGATTTCATCCACACCTGCAGAAATATGCGCAGACATATATGCGCAGTCTCTTTCTGTCTCTCTCCCTCACACACATACAAACACACACACGCACACACACACACACACACACTGGTAGTCCCACCGGTTTTCTCACACATACAGAATGCAATAACAGTGCAGTAAAAGTTCCCCAACCTCTATTCTATTGCTTCTCTTTTTGTTATAATTAATTTGGACCATTTTTTCCCCCAAGTGAGATCACCAATTCGAGAGATGTTTTGGTATCATATTATTTCGCATTATTGCACCCCTGTATAATTAATCTTAATAATAAGTAGTTTTATCTTGTAAAATTAATTCTAAATTATTTTATACTTATTTAAATTAACATGTACGCATTTGTCCATATATATATATATATATATATATATATATATATATATATATAATTATTATTATTATTATTACTGTAAGACAAAAACGTATCAGACGTATGTGCCAAATGTGTTTTGTGTTATAGTATTAGAGACTATCTAATAAATAGAA
>JAHKKF010536435.1:0-27075 GCA_019740295.1 Labeo calbasu
AATCTTTGTTCTGGAAGTGGACTTCTCCTTTAACTTGCGAAATTTGCAAGATCTTCCATATTGTAAAGCATGACAAAGTATAATGGATTATGAAAGAAGAACAAAAAGTGAATTACATTTGATTGTAGACAGGATTTGAGTCAGTCCATCCAGGATTTTGCAATTCTGTGATTGCAGAATTTAATGCAAAAACAAGCAAACTTTGTATTATTTTTGGCGGATAGAAAAATTATTTTATTTTATTTTTTTTAGCATTTTTTCCAGAAAAAAAGATAAAAAATAACATCAAACTCAGAGAGGGAAGCAATATTAGCTAATAAGAGGGGAAAAAGCATAAAAATGGCTATAACTGCGCAACCATTTGTCCTATCAAAAATCAGTGTGGATGGTTTTGGTCCAAAGCGCATCGACGAGGATATTTGCATTTCTCAAAAAACATGGCCACTGAAGTTTGAGCACCAGTTAGGTTAACAGAGGCTGATCGGAACGAAACTTGGTGGGCCTGTTTAATGCACGGCCCCAAATATCTGAGAGAAATTGGAAAGAAAACAAGTACCGGACGGGGGTGGGGATATCATATTTTTCAAGGGCATAACCGATGCACGGTTTTTCACACATATGCACAACATTCGTATCATATGATAGAACTTATTCCGGACAACTTTGCCTCTAAAACCACTGCTGTCAATCAAATAGTTTGTTAAATGATTGAGAAGATGTAAAAAACAAATTAGTCCTAGGTTTTTCACTCAGTCTGGTAAAAAAAAAAACACTGCAGTACAATTCTTTGGACTCTCTATGCCAATACTTATCAAAAAAAAATGTTGAAATTTACCCTTTGGGAAGCTATAATGGGGTCGTTTAGAAAATGGGGCTTGTCCAAATGTAACCAAAATCCTATAAACTCAAAACTTCACAAAACCTGCTAAACACGCGTGACAGGTGATTCTAAACAAGCGTGCAAAGTTTTAAGGTGATCGGACCACAGCTGGTGCTATAACAGTCATAAACTTTTACTGTCACTAACACAAATGACAAAAAGCACAAATTTATGTGAAATAAATTATCAGAGAAAAAAAATACTTAGTAGACCATTAATATTGGTGTGTTTTCACTGTAAAAAATAAAAAAATAATAATAATTAAAACTTAATATTAATTTATATATATATATATATATATATATAAAACATACATGGACAAATCATTCACCGAAAAAAAGAGATCTAAACAACGCATTTAATAAATAGTGGATTTTCATTTCATACACCCTGTCATCATTTACTCACTCCCAAGTTGACGGTAGCCATTTACTTCCATAGCATGGAAAAAAATTGTATGGAAGTCAATGGCTACCATCAACTATTTGGTTACCAACGTTCTTCAAAATATCTTTATCTGTGCTCCACAGAATAAACTCATACAGGTTTGGAACAACATGAGGATGACAGAATTTTCATTTTTTACCATCCCTTTAAATCTAATCGACAGCAGGCCACTCTGTCAATTACCACAGTGAGGAATTATAATTATTCCTCAGCTAAGATATAAAGATGATATAAGGTCTTACAGGTTTGGAACGAAATGAGGGTGAGTAATTAATAACACAATTTTCATTTTTGGGTGAACTATCTCTTTAAGAGCTTTTTTTGGTGTTGACCCAAAATGTTTGTCTTAGTTTTTGTTTTGCTCCCAAAATAGCTTTTTATTTTCGGCTAGTTTGTTGGCTAGTTATCTTGTTTAAACTTAGAAAGACACATTAAAAGGATAAATCATGGTCGGACACTTTTATGATGACTTTGAAGTTGAAGAATTGGCAAGATGTTCAAGAGCATAAAAGGGTATAATGGATTATAAAATAAGAAAAAAAGTGAATTACATTTGATTGTAGACAGGATTTAAGCCAGTCCAACCAGGATTTTGCAATTCTGTGATCGCAGAATTGAATGCAAAAACAAGCAAACTTAATATTACTTCTATTATATTCTTATTTTAGCAATTTTTCTGGAAAAAGAAAAATGAACATTAAACTAAGAGAGTGAAACAATATTAGCTAATAAAAGATTAAAAAAAAAAAAAAAGAATTCATTAGGTGTTCAGTGTTCAACTTTTAATGTCACTAACACAAATTACAAAAAGTACACCATTATTATTGGTGGGGTTTCACTGCAAAACACAAATATCGCCACAATTTTTGAGACAAGCCAAAGAAAATTCAGTCATTTTAAGCCACATAAATCAGGGGGAAAAATCCAACGAAATCCTGGTGGGACTGTTTATGTGAAACAAATTATCAGGAAAATAAAAATAAAACTATTGGTGGGTTTTCACAGCAAAACAACAAAAAATATTGACACAATTAAAAAAAAAAAAAAGCCAAATCATATTCAGTCATTTTAAGGCACAGAAGTTTAGAAAAAAATCCAATGAAATCCTGGTGGGTTTTCACTGCAAAACACAAAATACAACAAATATCACCACAATTGTTGAAAAAGCCAAAGCAAATTCAGTCATTTTAAACCACAAAAATCAGGGGGAAAAATCCAATGAAATCCTGGTGGGACTGTTTATCTGGAATAAATTATTAGAGAAAAAAAAACAGTACACCATTATTATTGGTGGGCTTTCACTCCAAAACAACGCAAAAAATACCACAAATACCGCCTTAATTTGCGAAAAGCCAAAGCAAATTCAGTCATTTTAAGCCACAAAAATCAGGAAAAAATCCAATGAAATCCTGGTGGGACTGCTTTTGAGGAATAAATTATCAGAGGAAAAAAACAACTATTGGTTGGTTTTCACTACAAAACAATGCACAAAATGCCATAAATATTGCCACAATTTTTGAAAAAAGCCAAAGCAAATTCAGTCATTTTAAGCCAAGAATAAAAATAAAATAAAAATTAGGGGGAACAAAAAATAAATAAATAAAAATTAAAATTAAAAAAATCAAATTAATTCATGGTGGGACTGTTCATGTGAAATAACTTATCAGAGAGAGAAAAAAACCCACCTATTGCTGGGTTTTCACTACAAAACAACATGTCACAAATATCACTTTTTTTTTTTTTTTTTTGAAAAACCATAGAAAATTCAGTCATTTAAAGCCACAAAAATCAGAAAAAAATTAGGACCAGAATAATCAGGGTTAAAAAAAAATTTTTCCAGAGGAAAAATTAAAAAAGAAAGATGCATAGATAAATCATTCACAAAAAAATATCTAAAACAATGCATTTAATAAATAAATGAAGTGAATTTTCATTTCATACCTACTTTATAGGAATAGTTCACCCAAAAAGGAGAATTCTCCCAAGTTGAAGTAGCCATTTCCTTAGTATGGAAAAAAAACGTATGGAAGTCAATTGTTACCGTCAACTATTTGGTTACCAACATTCTTCAAAATCTTACTTTGTACTCAACAGAATTAACTCGTACAGAGTGTAAAAGTTAACGCATTACAAGTAACAAGTTACGTAATCAGATTACTTTTTAATTTACTAGAAAATATCTTTTTCAAATAAGAAACGCTGGTTACTTTGTTTTCCTCCTGCTTTCTTCTGTACAGATGCTTACTTCTTCAGCCTGAGGCTTGTTCATTTCACTTTTTTGGTGTGAAAGACCATTTACATTTACTAAAAATAGAAATTTTTCTATTAAAAAACAAACATGAAAGCCCTGGCCAGATTTAAAAAGTAACGCAAAAGTAACGTGCCGCATTACTTTCCATAAAAAGTAACTAAGTAACGTAACTGGCTACTTGTTTAGGTTAGTGATGCAATATTGTAATGCATTACTTTTAAAAGTAACTTTACCCAACACCGCTGTTACAGGTTTGTAATAACCTGAGGGTGACCAAATAATTAGTGTTTTCATTTTTGGGTTAACCGTCTGGGTCATTCTGTTACCACATAATTACAATTACTCCTCAGCTAAAACAGAAAGACAATATAAAAACCACAAAAGACAAACAACAAAGGATTTTAAGCAACTTTTATTAAATTAGATCTTTATAAAACAGTGCAGAGTCCTATCATCGTCTTTGCTGATCGTAAGTCTCTTTGAAGCGTGTCTATCACTGTAAGTTGTTGAGAAATGAAAAGCCAAACGACCCTATGTCAACGTTCAGTCCCTTATTCATCAGCAGACCGCGTGATGCGAGATCACACTCACTCATTGCTGGCATGGTTGAGGTCAAATGAGTAACTGCATAATGTGCTGCATTTGTAAATGTTCGCATAATTTGCTCTGCAAAAATTGAGGTAATCCTAATAACGCTGCAATGTAATTTCAAAACGGTTCATTTAGTGATACTTTTGGTCTTTTCACGGAATGCATTACGAGCTACAAACGTAACGGCGTTATTTTCGAAGCATTAGGTACGCTACACTATAGATTTACTTATCTAAACAAATGAGCTCACTATCATCTACCAACAAAAAAAAAATAATAATAAAGATTGTAGACATGGTTTATAAACCATGTGACTACCATATCACCACTTTAGGTTGTATAGGTTAAGTTAATCGGCCTTGTTTGCAAAAGAAACATCCCATTCAAAAAGGATACTTGTCGAAGCGGATCCAACGAGAGATCAATCCGGACTGAAATTTGCATAGAACGTCATTTATTTCCAAGAAATAGCAGTTACCGAACAATAACACTCTTTGTTGCCTGGACTGTGATGATTAATCGATACCGAGACCTTGTTTTATCGGGTTTGTTATTCCGACAAACATTGACCTAAATTCACAGACCAGAGAAAAATGCCGCATAAACCTCTTTGAAAGGGAGAGTGTGCATTGCGTGGGATGGCGTTCAGTTTTCTAGCATGGTTCTGGTAGTGGGCCTGACTGTGGGGTAAGGTCATGCTGTTAAGGTGTGTGGTTCAGCAATCAGCAAACGCTATCAATGGGTTAAGCCTTGGTCACATGAAATCCTCATAGTCTTGTGCATAACCACCGTCGAAGTGGCCGTAGTCTGCGAGATCATCTTTCATTGTGGCTTTTAAACCTCCTCCTGGTAAAACGCCCTTCTTTTTCTTTTTACCTTTGTTTGCCTATTGAATTAAAACAGGAGTTATACTTATGAACATAACAATGAGATAATGCAAACTATACATACACCTTGCAGAATCTGCAAAATATTAATTATTTTACCAAAATAATTATTTTTTATTTAGTACCAACATAAGATATTTCACATTAAACATATAGTCCACAAGAGAAAATAGCTGAATTTATAAAAATGATGCTTTTCAAAAGTTTACATACGCTTGATTCTTAATACTGTGTTGTTATCTGTATGATCCACAACTGTGTTTTTTTTGTTTAGTGATAGTTGTTCATGAGTTCCTTGTTTGTCCTGAACAGTTAAACTGCCTGCTGTTCTTCTGAAAGATCCTTTATATCCCACAAATTCTTTAGTTTTCCCGCATCTTTTGCATTTTTGAACCCTTTCCAACAATAACTGTATGTTTTTGAGATCCATCTTTTCACACTGAGGACAACTGAAGGACTCCTGTGCAACTATTACAGAAGGTTTAAACACTGATGCTCCAGAAGGAAACAATGCATTAATAGCCGGGGAGTGAAAAATTTTTGGACAGAATGAAGATGTGTACATTTCTTTTTTTGCCTAAATATCATATTTTTTTTTCCATTTAGTACTGCCCTTCAGAAGCTACAGATAATACTTGCATGTTTCCCAGAAAACAAAAGAAGTTAAATTCACCCTGATCTTCAAATTCAAAAAAAAATTCTCCCCCAGCTCTTAATGCATCGTGTTTCCTTCTGGAGCATCAGTGAGTGTTTGAACCTTCTGTAATAGTTGCATATGAGTCACTCAGTTTGTCTTCAGTGTGAAAAGATGAATTTCTAAATCATACAGTCATACAGCATTCAAATACACAAAAATGCTGGAAAACCAAATAATTTGTGGGACCTAAAGGATTTTTCTGAAGAACAGCAGGCAGTTTAACTGTTCAGGACAAACAAGGGACTCATGAACAACTATTACTAAACAAAAAACAAAACAAAAACACAGCTGTGGATCATCCAGGTAACAACACAGTGTTAAGAATCAAGTGTATGAAAATATTTGAACAGGGTCATTTTTAGAAATTCAGCTATTTTCTCTTGTGGACTATATGTAAATGTCTTTATGTGAAAAATCTTATTCAGGTGAATACTACATAAATAAAAGAAAATGCATTTTTCCCTCTTATGTTGGTAAAATAATTAACATTTTGCAGATTCTGCAAGGTTTATATAAACTTTTGATCTCAACTGTATATTCGAGAACAAGAATTTTACAGATAAAACATTGAAATAGTTCACCCAAAAATGTAAATTTGCTGACAATTTACTCATTCTCAGATATCCAAGATGTAGATGAGTTCATTTCTTCATTAGGAACAAATTTGGAGAAATGTAGCATTAAATCACTTGCTCAACAATGAATGGCAATAAATGGGTGCCGTCAGAATGAGTGTTCAAACTGCTAATAAAAACATAATAATTCACAAGTATTCCACACCACTCCAGTGCATCAATAAATGTCTTGCGAAGTGAAACAACTTGCTTGTTTGTAAGAAACAAATCCATCATTAAGGCATTTTAACTTCAAATCATCATTTCTGGTTAAAACAAGTTCCTTCATCCAAGTCCATTTACAAACATATTTGTTTCGAGCTGTTTTGGACCACTTTTACTTCTGCTTGATCTGTGCATATTTCTCTCCTGATTCAGACAAGACAACTTTTTCTCTGGATGAAGCATTATTATGGATAGAGAACTCGTATTAAGTTAGAAACGTCATAACGTAATGGATTTGTTGCAGCTTTTCTCTTCACAAAACATTAATTGATGGACTGAAGTGGTGTGGATTACTTGTTGATTACTGTGATGTTTTTATGACTCTTAATCTGACGGCACCCATTCACTGCACAGCATCCACTGGTGAGCAAATGATGCTAAATCTCTCCAAATCTGTTCTGATGAAGAAACAAACTCATCTACATCTTGGAAGGCCTGAAGGTGAATAAATTCTCTGCACATTTTCATTTTTGTTTTTGTTGAACGATTACCAAGTGAATTTCATACCTTTTCTTGCCTCTGCTTTTCACTTAGTAACACTGTTAGTGAGTTGCTAATTTTCTTCAAGTCATCAACTTCCACTGCAAAACCAATTCAAAATGTCATTAAATAACACATAGATTACATTATGAATGACTAAAGTATACAAAAATTAGGCATACTTACATGAAAGACACAGGTCCCTAAACAGTGTCTCTAAAAAGTTGGAATAGTGTATTGATTTCTCATAGGAAGATATTTTTTCTTTTAGCAACCGCTCGAACTCTGTGAAGTCATCTTTTGTAGAGGGACTCATCGCATCAATTCCTGTAACATTATTTGATACTACACCTACAAACGAGAATAAAAGTTCATAATTTTGGCTTATTACGGGTAAAAAAAAAATGAGGATATGGATAAACAGAAAGCACCTACCGAATGCTTCTTTTGCTAGTTCTAAGTCTGAATCCTCCTGTAGTTTTTTCACTCTAAGTTTTTCCGCCAGCTCCTCTTCTGGTGTGAGTTCTGTGCTGTCTTTTGACTCCTCTATCTATTTAAACAAATTATTAAATGGTATATCCTTCTACCACACTTATGCTACTAATACATGCACAGGTTAACACGATAGATATACATACATAACTTTTCTTTTTTTTTTTTTTTAAACAAACAAAAAAAGAAGGCTGTATTTATTTGATTAAAAATGCAGTAAAAACAGAAACATTGTGAAACATGATTACAATTTAAAACAACTGTTTTCTAGTTCAATGTATTTTAAAATGTAATTTATTCCTGTGATGCAAAGCTGAATTTACAGCATCATTACTTTAGTCTTCAGTGTCACATCTAACGTAACTCATTGTAATGTGCTGATTTAATGCTTAAGAAACATTTCTTATTATCAATGCTAAAACAGTTGTGGCTTAATAATTTTGTGGAAAATTACTTTTTTTGATGAACAAAAAAAATTCAAAACAACAGCATTTATTTGAATGGGAAATATTTTGAAAGTATCAATTTCTTAAAATAAAAAAAACGTACTTACCTCAAACTTTTGAACAGTCGTGTAAGTATATTAAAAAAAAAGAAAAGAAAAATATGACAATTACAAAATGTTGTAAATAAAACAGTGCTTTCAAAGGTACACAACGTAAATGAAATATTTAACAACTTGTTACTAAAAAACGGGTCAAATGAAATACTGCTATGTCTGAACTCACTTGTTTTTTGAGCTCCTCTTGTTTTTTTCTTTGTAGATTTTCCTTTTCTTTTATTTTCTCACTGAGTTTCTTCTTTTCTGTAGGTTTAACCTCTGTAACTGAAACAAAAAACCCTGTTAAACCTCAAAGTATAACTTTACAACTTGAAGTACAGATGAAGCTTCATAACTGTTTTGAAGAATGTGAATTTACCTGCATAATTTTCAAGCTGTATTAATTTTTTGTGTAAACTTCTGTATGTAGTTTTTAAAGCCTCAAATTAACTAACTATGATCACTCAAAATAAATCTATATGGAAATGTTATAAATATCTGTAACACAGAGAACTAAATAAGTTGACTGAAAAAAAAAAAAAATTATGAAAATACATAAACTACCAGTCAAAAGTTTTTTGACAGTAACATTCTTAAGGCTTAATCAGCATTTATCTAAAATAGAAATCTTTTGTAACATTATTAATGTCTTCATCATCACTTTTGATCAATTTAAAGCATCCTTGCTAAATAAAAGTATTAATTTCTATCATTCCTTCCTTTGATCACAAGAATAAATTACATTTTAAAATATATTCAGATGGAAAGCAGTTATTTTAAATAGTAAATATATTTCACAATATTACTGCTTTTGCTGTACTTTGAATCAAATAAATGCTTGCTGAGCAAAAGAGACCTCTTTATAAAAAAAAAAAAACAACAACATTAAAAATCTTACCGTTCAAAACCTTTTGATCGGTACTGTTTACTTTGGGAAGAAAAAAATTATGTTCACTTTGTCAGTTACCAATTTATGCATTTCATAATTTCATTACGCATTCATACCTGACTTTTTTTCCTCCTCCTTTTCCTCCTCTTCATCATCATCCCAATTATCCTACAAGAAAAATGCATTTCAAACCACAAATCAGAACATTTCATCATCATAAGTAGCATAAATGCGTAAAGATCACCTGGAGATCATTAATTTTACAGTAATAATGTCAATCTGTGCTATTATGTAGAACGCAAACTACTTTACAGTACAATCATTTAAAATGAGCAACAAATGATATTTTGCTAAGTACAGTAAATTAGTCACCAACCCTACCTTAAAAAGGTGTCTAAGACATGACTATTGCATAAATTTAATATAATTACTATGACTTAATTGCCTAACTTACGACAGTCTATACGCCTAAGCTAATAAGTAACTGGACACATATTATGCTAAGACTCATCATCACCACGCTGTTTTGACACTCTTGGGTTAGCAAGAGCAGCTAGCTAGACTTAGCGGACTATAACATCTGAAAGATGTAAACTTTCTCAAATGTTAAAGAAATTAACTTACATTTTTATGTGGAAACGACAAATAAAGCATGCGTTACTAACTTTCACGTCGTCGTCTTCATCCTCGCCCTCCCATTTGTCATGAGCTGCCGCCTTTTTGATAGGCTCCTCAGGCTCGAAACTATCAGCATCTGGACAATAACAGTGCGTTTAGACAGATTACTTAATGACAGCCGTGATTCAGAATGACAGTGTATTAGATAAAACATATTAATAGATATCCGTACGGTCAGAAAACAAAAATAACGGTAGAGTTCGGTGGAATTCTCACCCCAAGAATCGGCGTCCGCCATGATGTCGGAGTCGCTGAGGGGAATGAGGGTGTGAAGCTCAACACACTGCACGAAGACTTCCAGAAATTTCAAAATAAAGGTCCACAGTCACGTACATGCAAAGCATGGCTTTCCTCAAAGCTAATAAATGTTGTAATATGAAGAATAATGTTCTTAAATATTATTAGTTAATTAGATATATGTGGCTTTTAGGTCATGTGTGTTAGCTTTGTAATGTACTCATAAACATAAACAAAATTAGCTTTAGCAGATAACATTTAAAGTTTAAAGTTTGTCTCTTCTAGAAAATAGAGCACAATATTAATGACTCATCCTGCACTATGCTAATTTTGCCCAATCAAATTCTCACAACAATGGCCCTCCACCTGTAATCAACTAAATGGTCACAATGTTCGCGAATGCTAGTTAACATCCAGATTTTGCTTTGGGTTCATGTAAATTTGCCACACTGGCCAAAAGAAAGTTGCTTCCCTGAAAGCACACATACATCACAGAGTCATCTATTTGAGGTCTGCATTTACATCTGGAAGATTGTATTCTGCAATACGTCTAAAGGATGTTTCCTATCAGATGTCAAATAGATGTCTATTAGATGTCTTTAAGATGTTTATGATTTAGAATGTATGTAAAACTAACATCTTACAGACGTCTATCAGATGTGTACACAGCAGATGCTTTCCAGATCAAGTGATCTTTAACAGACATCTTGCAGACATGTGCTATCTGGGTTGGTTTAGTGACTTCAGTTTGAGCATTGCTTCCTCAGATAGCACATGTGTATCTGCAAGATGTCTGTTAAAGATCACTTGATCTGGAAAACATCTGACAAACGTCTGTAAGATGTCAGTTTAATCTACATTCTAATTCTGATAGCACACATGTTAGTTTTACATACGTTCCAAATCATGAACATCTTAGATACATCTAATAGATATCTATTTGACATCTGATAGGAATCGTCCTATAGACGTATTGCAGATGAGCAAACACTGTAGAAATACGTCTTCCAGATGTAAATGCAGATGTCAAATAGACGTCTCTGTGATGGGCTATCAGGGATACATCTGCAAGATGTCTGTTAAAGATCACTTGATCTGGAAAGCATCTGCTGTGTATAAACATCTGACAGACATCTGTAGGATGGCAGTTTTACATATATTTTAAATAATAAATATCTTTAAGGCATCTAATAGACGTCTATTTGACAGCTGATAGGAAACGTCCTATAGACGTATTGCAGATGAGCAAACGCTCTAAAAATACGTCTTTCAGATGTAAATGCAGACATCAAATAGACGTCTCCATAATGGGCTATCAGGGATATGTCTGCAAGATGTCTGGTAAAGATCACTTGATCTGGAAAGCATCTTCTGTGTACAAACATCTGTCAGACATCTGTAGGATGTCAGTTTTACATACATTCTAAATCATAAAAATCTTAAAGACATCTAATAGATGTCTATTTGACATCTGATAGGAAACGTCCTATAGACGAAATGCAGATGTCAAATAGATGTCTCTGTGATGTACGTGTGCTATCAGGGTCCCTACTGAAAAAAATAAATAAATAAAACCAGCCTAAGCTGGTTTAAGTTGGAAGTAGCTGGTTTTAGCTTGTCTCCCAGCCTGGCTAGGCTGGTCAAGCTGGTCTTCAGCCTGACCAGCTAAGGATATGGGCAGAATCTTCTAAAACCAGCCTGCTGACTAGCTATGACCAGCTAAGACCATGCTAAATGACTGGCATATTTGCTCAAATTAGCGTGATTTTGATGAAAATTCATAGGTAAAGACGTTATTGTGTATATTAACAATAGCGTACAATTGTGCTGAAAAACAGCTAAAACCAGCCTAAGCTGGTTGGCTGGTTTTAGCTGTTTTTCAGCACAATTTTACGCTATTGTCAATATACAGTAACGTCTTTACCTATGAATTTTCATCAAAATCATGCTAATTTGAGCAAATATGCCAGTTCTACACTTTTCGAAATAATAAACCCAAAATCACTGCTTATACGCAATATTTGAGAGAACAGCCATTATAGTGGTGTCAGAAATCATAACATAAATGAGTGTACTCATTCAGTCCCATAGTACACTGCAATATCAAGTGTACAACCAATGTACACTCAACAGCTAACAGTTAGAAACACTGTGTGGGTCACACTATATGGATTTCAGCATAGGGTTTTCATGGTGTTTTTTTTTTTACTCTTCCCTACATTACTTCAGTAATATATAGTCCACTGAATGAGTGAACGACAATAATGGCATGGCATCTTTTGCCGAGACACAAGAATTCATTAAGCGTGACACCTACTGTGCGTTGGTAGCCTTTAGCAGCTAGCCATTGAGTGTACATTAGTTGTACACCCGTTATTGAGGTGAATAATGTGATTGAAAGACTGTATTTGATAATGTCCGCTAGCTGACCCAATTAGTGCACTATATATGTAAATATATAGAGGTTGGTTTTGGACACAGCAGGGATTGTACTGTTTATTATTACATACTACATACTGTAACATGCATGCAGTATGCAGTGTATACAGATGTAGTATGCACACATTTACAGTTCTCAATAGTCACTATTTGATTAATACAGTTGTCCTTTTTATTATTTTATTGACATTTGCTGACATTTAAGTTGAGGAATAATAAATAATTCATTTGCTAGTACTCCGTAATGTTTGACTGTCTCTTTAAAAAAAACTCATAAAGCGCCTCACTGTCCCGGGATGCTGAGGGTGTGTGTATAAGCTACATCCACGTTCCTCAGCATCTGTGGTTCATGAAAGACATGTCCTAACATTTGCTCTGTAAATGAATGAGCAATACAACGACAAATATATATTTGGCTGAGCAACGCCAAACTGGCTCCGGTAAGCACTTGTTCGTTTTAAACGCTTATCGTCGGTATCAAAGTATATGTTACTCGCTTCGATTTTAGTCAGTTTTATATTAACTGCACTAAAAAGACGAAATACACATCATGCTAATGTTCATCGCCACATGTTATTGTCGTTGTGATAGAGTGCACATGCATGTGGCGTCTCAATGACGCTGAAACGGCGACGTATCTTCATGTTCTCTATACATGAGGCGGGCAAATGTTTCTTATGATGTTATGTGCAGAAACAAGAATATTTGGTCCTTGATTTAAAGGATTACGGTTGTGATTGTGATTCATTCGGGCTGTGAGGGGTCCGGGTCGATGGATGTTGCAGTAATTCAGTATCGAGATCACTGGAAGAATGGAGTGTGACGTCACAACCGCTGAATATGAGGCTTACTGGTGCTGAAGGAGGTTCATTTACAAACTTTATTTTAGAAAATGTTTAACATTCAGAACTGAACGAATGTTTTGTGAAGCTGTTATAGCTGTACACGTGCATTTAGATAAATCTGAGGTGTTTTCTGAGCATACATCTATGCTGAAACGGCTTAAACCAGCATAAACTGCTTTGTGGTCTTTTGGTTGATTTAGAGGGGTTTTTGGGAACTTAGATGGTGTTGGTCAAACTGGTCACACTTAGAGACCAGCTTGCTGACCAGCTAACACACCTCAACATCAGCTTGGACAGGTTTGAGACTAGTTTAAACCAATAAAGTTGTAGTTCTTATTCTAGCTTAGGCTGGATTAAGTTTTTTTTCTTCAGTAGGAAAGTGTCCAGACAAAAGCATTTACATTTAGATGAGACAGCAACTCCCTGCAGGTCTACAGGTTTGTACTTGCACCTTTAAATTTCAGACCATGTCTGACAGATTCTGTGTTCGTGTATTTGTCCTTTTCCAGTCCATTTACTTTAGATATGAGCACATCCTTGTTTTGTTTTCTTTTAAACAATTATTATACATCTGCTCAAAAATGTATAGAAAATATGGAGATGTAATTTTAAATACATGGTTTCTATGCGTGGAAATGTAAATTTTGAAATGTAAGATTTTTAAGTTATGTTCAGCTCTAAAATATTTCATTAGATAGAAATTGAATAGGAAATGAACAGGGAAAAAAGCCACTAAAACCTGGAATAATCAGGATATGCTTAGGGTTAGTTTTTTTTTCTAGTCCTGGAAGTGTCATGGAAATTCTAAGAAGTCACTGAAATGTTAATATATGTTTATATGCAGTTGAGGTAAAAAGTTTACATACACCTTGCAGAATCTGCAAAATGTTAATTATTTTACCAAAATAAGAGGGATCATACAAAATGAAAATACAAAATACACATATTTTTTATTTAGTACTGACCTGAATAAGATATTCCACGTAAAAGATATTTACATATAGTCCAAAAGACAAAATAAGTTGAATTTATAAAAATGACCCCATTCAAAAGTTTACATACACTTGATTGTTAATGCTGTGTTGTACCTGAATGATCCACAGCTGTGTGTTTTTTTTTTTTTTTTTTTAAGTGATAGTTATTCACACGTGCTGTTCTTCAAAAAAAAATTCTTCAGGTCCCACAAATTCTTTGGTTTTTCAGCATTTTTTGTGTATTTCAACCCTTTCAAACAGCAGTGTGATTTTGAGATCCATCTTTTTACAGCTGAGGGACTCATACACAACTATTACAGAAGGTTCAAACACTCACTGATGCTTCAGAAGGAAAACGATGCATTAAGAGCCAGGGGTGAAAACTTTTGAACAGAAATATGACGTGTACATTTTTCTTATTTTGCCTGATTATCATATTTTTTTCATTTAGTACTGCCATTCAGAAGCTAAACAAGATACTTACATGTTTTCCAGAAGACAAAATAAGTTAAATTTACCCTTATCTTCAAATTCAAGAAGTTTTCACCCCCTGCTCTTAATGCATTGTGTTTCCCTCTGGAGCGTCAGTGAGTGTTTGAATCTTCTGTAATAGTTGCATATGAGTCCCTCAGTTGTCCTCAGTGTGAAAAGATGGATCTCAGAATCATTCAGTCATTGTTGGAAAGAGTTTAAATACACACTCAAAAAAAATGCTGGAAAACCAAAGAATTTGTGGGACCTGAAGGATTTTTCTGAAAGCTTTTGACCTCAGCTTCTGAAGTCAATCTTTTTTTTTTAGGTACAGTCCATGTAAAATGATTTTAAAAATTATCCCATAATCATGAATGATCGAAAATGTCATTGAAAAAGCATTTTTCAAAATGTGTATGAACCCATGCGAAATATCATTAAAATTTAGTGGGCAAATGGTGTGGAAATCCTGCTTGTAGTTCAAGTGACATTAAGGAACATAATCTTTTAGATTTAAAGTTTTAGTGCATTCAGATACTGAAAACTGTGTTTATTTCAAATTCATTTGATTAAATGAGCATCACAGAAAAGGCACATTGCTGCATTGCTGAATAAGAAAGCTATAGACTAAAGGGAAAAAAACCCTCTGCAAATTCATTAATAGTCACTGAACATAAGGGAGCATTGAGCAAGACAGGTATATCAGCCGGTTAGAAGGTGCTTGCTGATCTAATAGCGATACTAATGTGTTCGATTACATGCTTCGACCAAGACCACATTTTCAGCTTAGGCTTGCTGTTTTTTCTTATAAGGTCTTTGCCAATTTCCACAGTTTCTCTGAAGTTGCAAACTGTGAGTTGGCTAATTTATGAGGAATAAGAATCAATTTACTTCGCAACTTAAACCACATTAAATGCAGATAGATTAGCAAACTAATCTTAACAACGGTTGAAAAACATTATACTGTTACCCCTTAATCACTGCGCTTTAATAATATGATGGCCATCAAAAGTATTTGGACACTTAATTCATTCTTAAAAGTTTGTTTTTAGGCTTGGTTCAATTGCTTAGTCTGAACCCAAGTTTGATTCCACTCCCCTCATGCTGCTTTTTGAGCCTTATGTAGGTAAGTGTAGCCCAGATCACCTTTTTTTAGTTCCTGAAATAAATAAAACCTGTTAATGCCTGATTTCAAACTAAAAATATCAGTCCATCTGTGGGTGAAGCAGGCTTGTGTTGTATAAGGGAACAAATGAAGTGAGTCACAGTCAAAAGCAGGAGGCTCTATTTCCACTGGGAATCTGATGCCTCTCATCAATAGTGAGAAATCCCTGTAGTGCAGGAAAATATCAGCATGTTTCCTGCTGATACACCTGCTGAATTGTGCAGATCTGTCTCCCTGTTGCTGTGGTGTACTGTGCTTGATTTGGATGAGGTTATTTTCCTCAGAGGTTTTAACTACCAAGTCAAGATGTAGATGTAAATTGCCATCCATCTTTATTCCAATACATACTGTGTTGTCCCAAATATCGAATTCATACATTTAAAAAAAATATTTATCTCTACTTGGTTCTTGGTATATGTTGCACTATTGGTTAGTGTGTTGTACGAAGGGACCAAAGTTAAATTTTGGACCTGTCAAATTTAGAAAATGTACAATTTACTGGCCATAAAATTGTATTTTGTATTGTGTTTATTATAAATGTTTCTGTCTTTAGTATTATTTGGCAGATTTTTTTCGTGCATGAAGGTGCAGTCATGCATTTACCTTTGTTCAACTAATTTGTATGGCAAAAGTCCAGTCATTTCATTGGTAATCCACACAATCAGGAATGTCCTATGAGGACGAAAGATTTTCCCATGCTTTTTCACAATAGGTTTAAGTTGGTTACAATGACCAATAAAAAGCTGCTTGGTTAGAAAGTGACTTCTGTGTGCCACACTATTGAAAATAGACGTTGGACATTTTTCCCACAAAATTTTGCCAAAATTAATGATAAAGCACCTTAGTAGCACCTTAATAACATGCCTTTCACTTACACATCATGATTTCTGGTGAGAAACCTTCCTTTTGATGGTAAGTTAAAAAAAAATGAGTAGATAAAAGTAGTTACAATATGTTTCCTTAATAAGTGGCTTATATGTCTTTGATTTTAATCGATCACATCTATAGGCGCGTTGAGTAAATACTCACCAAATCCTATTTTAATCAAATTTGGCACTTTTTACTTTAATTTTGAACTTTTTGTTTCAGGGCTGACAGAATCCCACTTCTGTGGGGCTGATGAAGCCAGTCATGGCTCTCAGGAGAAGACCGGGGACCAGAGCCATTGTTTCAGAGCTCAACCCGTCAGCCTCTAGCACTGCGGCTGAGGGAAGTGAAAAGCTCTCTGGAGATGGAGTTGATCCAATTCCTGAGGAACTTGGACAGGAAAAGCTGGACGTCCAACCACCCTCACCTACGGCAGATAGGTTCTGTCTAAGTGATGAGTCTGGGGACGACTCCATCCAAGGCGAAAGTCCTCTTCAGCAGGACAGCATGGAGGAGGACTCACTGTCCGAGTATGATAATGTCGTATCCGGGGAAGAGGAAGAAGAAGAGGAGCATGATTATGAGGAAGATGAGGAACTGCAAACTGAAGCGGACAGGATGACCTACTATGTCCACTGTTGCCCTGAAGATGAAAGCTACATGGAAGGAATGGACTGCCATGAAGGTGCGGACGGTGCTGAGTGTCCTGGCACATCTCGGGACGTCCAGGATAGCTGTAAACCGAAGGAGGCTTGGGAAAACTCAGAAGGCTTTTACAAGGTTCTGCAACAAGATGCAACAACGATGGTCTACAAACGACCAGAGCCTATCACGGAAACAACCTTCGTACAAGCCCCCATGGCTGAGGATGAGGAGGATGAAGAAGAAACAGAAGAAGAAGCAGAAGAAGAGGACAGCGAAGAAGAAGACAACATTGGGTTTTTTCACTACGAAGGGAAAGAAGTGGAGTTGAACAATAATGAGATCCCACTTAAAGGTGCTAATGTCTTTCCGAGAGATGGCAGAAGTCGTCCTCAAGAGTCTAGTGCTAAAATGGGACAAGAAAGTGATGCAGTTAACAACTATAGAAGGAATCAAGACATCCCCAAAAACCCAAGGGATGTCCCTCCAGGGTCAAGTTGTCCTCGAAGGGATCGAACAGAAAGAGTTCGGGAAGAGTGTGCGAGTGACGATCCAAAAGATTGTGATGTCCCAGTGGTCAGAGAAGGTAGAGGAGACCCTAGACAAAGTTTCAGATATAAAGGACATCAGTCGGAGAGAGTACACAACAGAGACACCGCTTACCAGGACGGTAGCGGGGTCAGCAATAAAGCTAAATTTGCAGATCCAGAGGACAGAGGCGTTTGGAAAAAAAGACATTTGCTAAAATACTCTAGAGAGGACGACAGGAACGGAGATGGGAAACATTCATACGAGCAAAGTCCTAGGGAAGGCAAAAACAGAGGACAGGACCGTCCCATTTGTAGTCACAAACCAAAGGGTGGAAAAGAAAGAAAAAGCATTGGGGATGTTGAGGAAGAGCAGATTGAGAACGGAGTAAAGACCAAACTCAAAATTGCTCCAAACAACTCAGGGAGGAACAAAGGTGCACCTGATCAGAAAAATAAAGGGAAAGTGGCTCCGGACAATTCCAGGGCTTCTTCAACATCATCAGACAGGAGAAACAGCCAATCCAGAGCCCACGTTAATACACCTGCACAGTCCCCAGACAAACGTCTGCATAAAGACTTGGCCAAACCTGTTGAAAAGGAGAAAACAAAGCCTATTCAGGAAGAGGTAACTGTGCAGGATTCTTTACTAACTGTCAAGAAGTCTTTGCTTCTTCCTTGCAGAGGAGTTTACGCAATGATTGGGTCCATATGAGTGGATCCTTGTTACTGTGGTACCATTCCGTCGAGATTGACCTATACTTAAAGGTAGGGTAGGCGATTTCGGAAAGGCTAGCAATAGCAACACATGAATGTGCACAGGCAGACCAAAGGCTAACCAGCAACACAGTAAGAGACGGCATTGGTGGAGGGTTAAATGCAATGCTGCCAGATTACCTCATATGTCAAAATATTACAGTACAAAGCGCATAATATTACAATAATAATGTGTGCAGTTGTGTAATGGAATGCGCTAATGGCGTATCACTTCTGTGCAAACAGTATGCACGGAGGTATGCAAATAAGTACGTTGACAGTCAGATAGGACAGCCAATCGTAGCCCTCGATCCCAGGAATCTGATTGGACAAACATTTTATGGTCCTATGTAGCGTTGTGATAAGGTACCGGGTTCGGTACTTACGGTACTGAAATTTTAAAAACGTCCATTTCTCGCTCACATTTGAGCGCTGTTGAGCTGATTTTTAAACATCACTGATTGGCCATAGCGTTCACGCGCTCAACAGACATTACTGTGATTGGCTACAATGATAAGCGCTTCAGGCTCCTCACCGAGCGCTCACACATAAGCACAACGGGAGCATTTGAAAGCCGCGTCTGTCAGCGGATCCCTAATACATCTGCATATAGACGGATCTGCTGACAGACGCAGCTTTCAAACGCTCCCGTTGTGCTTATGTGTGAGCGCTTGGTGAGGAGCCCGGTACCTTTTGACAACTCTAGTCCTATGCCTTCCACAGATGATATAATTACATTTAGACCACTTAACTTAGTGATTCCTATGGGGATGTGAAGAAACTGTCAACCAGCATAACAAAAAATGTTTTTGAACCAAATCCCTTACCCTGCATGTCAATCAGACAGACTCTTCTTGTCTTATTTGGAAGCTCTTGACAATATTTCATCAGACTGCTACCAGTGGTCCGGCTCCTTTTAGACAAGCATAAGACAAACATCTCCACTGAGATTTTCATACATTCTTCAAACTGCTTGTCTTTTTATAAGTTTGCAGGGATGCTGGAGCCTCTCCCAGTGTTTTGGACTACAAGTGAGGGAAACACTGTGGACATATGGCCAGTCATATTTGAAGATGTGTCCTAAATAGTAGACTAGATCAGGGGTAGGCAAATTCAGTCCTGAAGAGCTGCAGCCCGGCAGAGTTTACTAAGTTTATAGGCAGGTACTAAATTTGATAATGTTAGCAAATTTGTAAGGGTTTTTGGGGATACAGCGGCACAAACTTTGTGATACATTCCCTAAAAATTGAGTTGTCTTTCTCTTACAAACGCCAATATATCCAAGTATATCCCTAGTTTTAAAAAAAACAGCATATGCTGGTTAGGTATGTTTGACAGCATGGCTGCTGGTTTAAGATGGTCCTTAGCTGGTCATAAGCTGGTTTAAGCTGGTCCTGAGCAGGACATAGTTGCTTAGGACCAGCACATGACCAGCTAAAGACCAGCTTAAACCAGCTCAAACCAGCAGCCATGCTTCAAAACATACCTAACCAGCATATGCTGTTTTTTTTTTCAAGAGGGCTCCCATCCAAACCATCATAAGGTGAAATTGTAACTTCAACAACTGACTGGCTATAGACAAAATAGCATTGCCATCCACTTATTTTTGGATTTCAGTCCTATGTTTTTAATAATAATCATATCTTATAATGTCAGTTATAAATTGCACCTATAGTCAAAATGTAATAATTGTCTGTTTCAATGTTTTTACAGCTTTCTCCAGAGGACAGTAGTAGTACAGAGCCACCATCTGGACAAAAGCAGCCGGCAAGTTTCCTAGTTGAACTACGCTGAAACAATCTCAGAGTTGGTTGTATCTCACAACCCTGTTGAAAAAACCACCATATGCTGGTTGGGTGTGTTTTGCAGTATGGTAGATGGTTAGAGCTGGTTTAAGCTGGTCCTTAGTTGGTCATTAGCTGGTTTAAGCTGGTCCTGAGGAGAAGACAGTTGCTCAGGACCAGCTTAAACCAGCTAGCATGCCATCAAAACATATCTAACCAGCATATGCTGTTTTTTTCAACAGGGTACAACAGCATTTCAATACATCTTATGGTACAAGTTGTACGCTGAAACAGGATCTGTAACATAAATATTGTTTTGCTTTTTAGCAGCCACAGAAAAATCCCTCCTTCCCAAGCTTTGTGGATAGTAAGTTGTTTTATTTAAACACATTTGAATATTATGACTCAAACCTTTAAAGATTTGAAAAATGCGTTTTTTTGTTGATAATTGGTGTAAAGTTTAGAGTCAAGTTTAGAATATTAGCTCAAATTTCAGATGTTTTATTACTCAAGTTGTTTATCCAGGTGTTTGAATTTGTTTATTAGTCCCTGGACCTTGTGAGCCAGAAGATCTCATCAATGGAATCATCTTTGCTGCAAACTACCTCGGCTCTACCCAACTTCTCTCTGACAGAAACCCGTCCAAAAGCATACGCATGAAGCAAGCGCAGGAAGCTGTGGACTGCGTTAAGGTATATCATAAGATTCTCTAAACAAAAATATTTGAATATTTCTTCTTGGAAAGGCTCTAATAAATTTTGCTTGCACCCTTGCAGTTCTGTCAGAAAATACAACAATTCTCTCAGAAAATTGTTCCAATTGCAAATGTTTTGGTATTCACATGCTTATTGCTTTTTTTTTGCATTGCAACAACACAAAAAACAGAGAAGAAAAGTGGACTGGACAAAATTATTGGCACCCTGTCAAAATTGTAAGGAAAAATTGCTTTTCAAGCATGTTATGCTCCTGTAATTTGTATTTAGCCACACCTGTGGCTAGTAACAGGTGTGGGCAATATAGTAATCACTTGCAGCCAGTTAAATTGGAGAAAAGTTGACTCAACCCTTGTGTCACACTGAGCATAGAGAAAAGAAAGAAGTGTAAAGAGTTGTCTGTGGATTTAAGAGAAAAATTTGTGGAAAAACATGGACAACCGCAAGGCTACAAGTCCGTCTCCAGAGATCTTAATGTTCCTGTGTCCATTGTGTCAATATCATCAAGAGGTTTACAGCCCATGGCACTGTAGCCAACCTCTCTGGACATGAACAGAGCAGAATTGATGAAAAATTACAACGAAGGATTGTTTCTAATGGTGGATAAAGAAACCCGATTAACTTCCAAACAAATTCAGGCTGATCTTCAGACACAGAGTACAGCAGTGTCAGCTCGCACTATCCGTCGCCATCTGAATGAAAAGGGGACAGTATGATAGGAGACCACTGCTGACACAAAGGCATAAAAAAGCAAGACTGGGGTTTGCCAAAACGTATGTGACAAAACCACAATCCTTCTGGGAGAACGTACTGTGGACAGATGAGACAAAAGTAGAGCTTTTTGGTAAAAGACATCACGGCACTGTTTAGAGAAAAAGAAGTGAGGCCTTCAAACAAAAACAAAATAAAACAAAGTCCCAACAGTCAAACATGGTAGAAGTTCAAAGATGTTTTGGGGTTGCTTTGCTGCTTCTGGCACTGGATGCCTTGACTGTGTGAACCGTATCATGAAATCTGATGATTACCAAAGAATTTCGGGGCTCAATGTAGTGGCCAGTGTCAGAAAGCTGCGTCTCGTCAATGACCCGAAACACACTTCAAAAAGCACTCAGAAATGGTTACAAACAAAGTGCTGGAGAGTTCTGAAATGGCCAGCAATGAGTTCAGATCTGAATCCCACAGAACACCTGCTGAGAGATAGGGTTGGGTGTTGAAAATCGATTCCGAAAATCGATTCCTTAAGGTCAGGAATCAGATACTTCTTGCTAAATTAAAATTTCGATTCCGCCTATCGAATCCTATATGCGTTTTTTTTTTTTTCCATCTGTGAGGACCCGACCTAGTGATCTGCCAGGACCTTGCTGGCTAAACACATAGCGCTCCATAGCATGGCTACACTTGCGATCAGAAGTCGAAAAAACAAAGTAGCTTATAATATTTGTGATAAGATAAACATGTTGCAATAGATGTGTCACCACCAATATGACAAAGCATTTTAATTTAACAAATCATTAAAGATCACAAACACGATTCAAATACAAATATGATTCTGTTTGTAAATTACAATGATTCATCTGTTTGATTCCTCAACCTTTCTTCCGTGCAGCGAACGACCAGTGTGATTTAAACATTCAAATCTGCGTTCGTGCTGCTGCTGACCTAAAGAGAGCCAGTGTCATGTATATGAATGAAACAGTTTCACAGTCTTTTCAACCACAGTTCATTATTTCTGTTACAAACATTCAAATAATCACAGAAGTACTGGGATAAAAGTTCATAGTCTTGATATAAACTCTGATATGTACGGTAGAGATCAAAATAGAGGAAATCATCCTTTTGAAAGTTAATTTGAAAATCCAAATAATGTTAAAGATTTATCGATTAAGTCGTTATGCCAGTAGATGGTGAAAGGGGGCTGTTAATAATGTATTTGTATTTGATCATTCATTCAAAAACACTGATTCATCCAGTAATGAACCAAGTAAATCTTGAGGGAATCACCGAATCATTTACTCATAAATTAGGCCTACATGTGATTTTTAGTTGTCTAATGTTTTTTTTTTTTCTTCAGAATCGTAAGAGAACCACAACTTCCATTTAAAAACAACAACAACAACAACAACAACACCAATTTATCCAGAATCACACAGCCCTATTTTGCAAACAGCTCTTAAGTGAATCTTGTTTTTATGTAGCCTGTTGGTTTTTGTTCATGGTATTCAGCAGCAACTAAATTTTTAGCAAAAAATGAAACAGAAAAAATATGCTTGATATCATCTTTTATTTACATTGGAATCGAAACTGGGAATCGGAATCGATGAGCAGAATCAGAATCGGAATTGATAATATTCTAACGATACCCAGCCCTATGAAGAGATCGCCTTTCCTTATAACGTGGTAGTTAGGAAGTTTAGCGGCTAAATGCGGCTAATGTAAACAAGACCATCTTTCCACAGATAAAAGAGAGGGGCGGAGCGAGCAGAGCTCATTTGCATTTAAAGGAACAACCCCTTAGAATGAGATGATTTTTGCAGAGCTCATTTTGGCAAGGTAAAAAGGGTGTTGTTTTACAAAACCATTAAGAATTTTTAATCAAAGTATATTAGAGATTTTTCATTAAGACCCTGAAGAATCATATCAACTTGTGGAAAACGGGCATCCGATGGCCCCTTTAAGGGTGCCAGTAATTTTGTCAAGTGCATTTTTGGGGTTCTGTGTGGAATTGAATCAGATTTGACTTTTCATCTCTGTTTTTTTGTGTTGTTCCAATGCAAACCAAAAAAATACACATGTGAGTACCAAAACATTTGCAACTGCAACAATTGTCTGAGGGTTGCATTTTCTGACAGAATTGCAAGGGTGCTGATATTTTTGGCCTTGACTGTAAGATGGTGTCAGAAGTTCCCTCTCAGTCCACTAGATGACACTGTAACCTTTGTGAAACCATGTTATTTAGTCTGCAGAGGGTGAAGCTCAGAGTTTAACAGAGATTGACTTGTTCATCTCAACCAAGGCCATCAAGGTGCTCAATGCTGACACACAGGTAGGTCAATTTCATTTGAGACACTGTAATACACTATTTTGTCGACGCTATAGTGCAGAAAATTGACCGAATTGGTCTAAAGTCAATTCTAGATCTCATTGTTCTCATTCTGTCCTAATACTTTCCTGTTGTTTGCACTTTACTGTCCATAAAAACTATTAAAAAGAACAAAGTTCAGGATTGATACTTACAGACTTTTCTTTTCATTGGCTGACTACTGGTCCTTGTTTACAGGAGACGATGATGGACAACGCCCTCCGCACCATCTCATACATCGCCGACATCGGTAACGTGGTGGTCCTGATGGCTCGAAGGCGTCTGTCGAACTCCTCCTCGCTCGACTGCACAGATTCAGGCCTCAGCACAGAAAACCGGAAGCAGTACCGCATGATGTGCTACGTCTTTGAGTCAGAGGATGTGAGACTGATCTTTTCTTAAAATAATGAATTTAATTTAATTAATTTTTTAAAGAAAAGATTAAAGCTTAAGTATTTTTTTTCTTCCCTGACTTAAAACTGATGAGGTGTTTGGTAAACCTTAATTTTTTTTTTGCAGTTGCAGTTTTTTTTTACTCAAGTTGCACAGAAATTACACACTTAAGCTTTAATCTAATAATCAAAAATGTTGATTGGCACTCTCTATTATTTATATTTTTATTATTTATATTTGACTAATATTATGTACCCATAATATTAGTCAAAAATCCAAATGGAATATTCGGACTTTCTTTTGCACAGTTATGCGTGGAATTAAAAAAAAAGAAAAAAGAAAAAAAAAAGCATTGTCAGATTAGCCTAAATATTTTATAAATAAACAATAATATTTAATATAAGCTGTATTTAACATTTAATATTTAATTAACAAATGCTCTTATATAGCCTAAATAATTACTAAACAAACATATTTAGTATTCGGTAAAAAATATTTACTATTAATATTTAGTAAAAACACTCTAATCAGTAACTTAAGGCATTATCAAATTAGCCTAAATGTAATTGTAAACAAATGTATAATATTTAATATTCAGTGGAAAATGTTCAGTATTAACATTTAATTAAAAAGAATATTATCAGTAGCTGAAAGCATTCATTAATTAGCCTAAATAATAAACAAATATATAATATTTAATAGAAAATATTAAGTTTTAACACTAAATAAAAATAAAAACTCTACAATAGTTAACTCTACAATATGTTAACAATAGTTAACATTATATTTAATAAACAAACACTATTGGTTTAATATACAAACACTATTGGTGGATGAACAAATTGTCAAATTAGCCAAAATAATTACTAAATAATATACAATCAATCAATAAATAGTTAACATTCATATTCAGTGAACAAACACTGTTATTGGTAGCTGAACAAATAATTAAATTAGCCCCAAAATGACTAAACAAATATATAATATTCAGTAATTAATACTGTACATTATTATTTTGTAAATAAACGTTGTTAACTGAAAGCATTATCAAATTATCCCAAAATCTGACTAAGCAAATATAAAATATTTAATATTCAATTACAGTTAACATCAGTAATTAATAAACAAACACTATTTTTGGTGGCACAAAACATTATCAAATGAATAATATTTAATGTGTAATAAGCTATAGGTAACATTAATAAACAAAACACTATTTTTGGTAGCAGAAAACATCGAATTAATCATATTTAATATTGAATAAGCAACAGTTAACATCAGTAATTAATAAACAAACACTATTTTTGGTAGCAGAAAACATGATCAAATTAACAATATTTGATATTCAGTAGTTAACATCAGTATTTAATAAACAAACACTATTTTTGGCAACAGAAAACATTGTTAAATAATGATATTTATTTTTCAATAAGCAATAGTTAACATGAGTATTTAATAAACCCTATTTTTGTTAGCAGAAAACACTGTCAAATGAATAATATTTAATATTCAAAAAGAAATAGTTATCATCTGTATTTAGTAAACAAACACAATTTTTGATAGCAGAAAACATTATAAAATTAATAACATTTAATAAGCAATAGTTAATATCAGTATTTAATAAATAAACAATTTTTGTTAGTAAAAACATTATGAAATTAGTAATATTTAATATTCATTAAGCAATAGTTAACATCAGTATTTAATAAACAAATACTATTTTTAATAGCAGAAAACATTATCAAATTAATAATATTTAATAAGCAATAGTTAACATCAATATTTAATAAATAAAGTATTTTTTGTTGCGAAAACATGATCAAATGAATAATATTTAATAAGCAATAGTTAACATCAATATTTAATAAATAAAGTATTTTTGGTAGCGAAAACATCATCAGATTAATAATATTTAATATTCAACAAACAATAGTTGTCATCAGTATTTAATAGACAAACACTATTTTGGTAACAGAAAACACTGTCAAATGAATAATATTTAATATTCAACAAGAAATAGTTATCATCAGTATTTAATAAACACAAATTTTGATAGCAGAAAACATAAAATTAATAATATTTAATAAGCAATAGTTAACATCAATATTTAATTAATAAATACTATTTTTGGTAGCAAAAACATGATCAAATTAATAATATTTAATATTCATTAAGCAATAGTTAACATCAGTATTTAATAAACAAAGACAATTTATTTGGTAACAAAAAACATTGTTAAATTAATGATATTTATTTTTCAATAAGCAATACGTAATATACGTATTTAATAGACAAACAATTTTTGGTAGCAGAAAACATGATCAAATTAATAATATTTAATATTAAATAAGCAATATTTGTCATCAGTATTTAATAAACATACATACTATTTTTAATAGCAGAAAACATTATCAAATTAATATTCAACAAGCAATAGTTCATCAGTATTTATTAAACAAACAATTTTTGATAGCAGAAAACATTATCAAATTAATAATATTTAATAAGCAG